>JAYESA010000006.1:119758609-120008609 GCA_036927795.1 Iris macrosiphon
CTCAATGCAACCTGTCATAGAATTTTCGTCCAAGTGAACCTTTAGTAGTACAAAATGCTCGCAGATACCAAAAGAGACCGGGTGGAACACACCATAGAATAGTCGTACTATCGAGCCTTGGCACATAATGCTTAATGGAAACACAAAAATAAAAGAAACCTATAAATAGAATAAATAAATTTTAATTATACAATTAATGATGCAACCTACCATAGAATTCTCATACAATATCCAATCATGTATAAATACAACAAATTTTCTCGTTAGATAGGTGTTTGTTGAGGAGACTTATATTTTATGCTTTGGATTTCAACCTCTTTTCTTGCTTCCATTTTTTTTAGCACCAACATGTTTGCCTCTTACATTGAATATAGATAGGTCTTGACTGTCATATACGCCTTTGTCATTAATTGGGACCCTATTAATTTATCTTGATATGAGTATCGTAATAGATCGAGCAGAAGCTCTCTATCTAGTCGTTGGTACCGACTTGTTTCAAAAAAAAATCCTTATCTATTTTGTCAGGAAGTGGCAATGCTCACATGATAAACTATGTATATAGTTATCAGTTTTTGAGATCGTCACCCACTGGATGAGTCGATGTGGGAATGCGAGGACGTTATCAGATGCTAGATACCTATGTTTATTCGTCTTCGTATACCTTCGTATCTTATATATTATTATATATATATGTGTATATGTATGGTTGCTTCTTTGTATAATATACATCTTCATATTTTCCTAGTTGGATAAATAGTAAATTATTGTATTCCCTGATTTTATTCATGTTTGGCCTTAGATGAAATTTCGAGAACAAAATTTTTCTTAGGAGCGTAGTGTTGTCACTCCCAATTCCAAATTTCTATATTTTGTGCATATTTTGATATGGTATTTTTATTTTTTTGTATCTTTCTTATATCTTGTACTAATATTGTATCCTCTACCTTGTGCTTCATGTACATGTGCCTACTATTGGACCAGTATATCCAGTTTATTTCCTAGAAAATTTGGCTTAGATTTTACTTAGTGTTGCTCGAGAACTGTGTGGACAGATTGTCCATAGGGTAATTGTTGAGTCTAAATTATAATAATCGACATATGCAACATAATTTGGATTTTTAATTTTGATAAAATAATTATATGTCTCCCGCATGGTTAAGTAACTCCTACATTGTTTGATAATGCATAATGGCAACATGTTCCTGAATGGAAGGCTGTAGTCCTTCTTCAAATCTTCGATCTCAACTCACGCATTAGGAAGATGGGATCTGGCAAACTTGGCGAGTAAGTTGAATTCTTTTATATATTGTCTCACAATCATATTCCCTTGGTGCAGATTTACAAACTTGTTTTTATTTTTAAAGATGGACTGCTGGGGTAAGGTACTAATCTTCAAATGCTTTCTTGAACATAACCCAAGTGATCTTCGCCTTCTTGTCTTCACACATGATTGACCTCGTGTATATATCCTACTAGTCGTGTGCATTCAAGCAGAGTTGGAGTTGAGCGCATGCGACTCTCTTTGACTTGTCTATGTCCAATAGCTCAAAGTATTCCGCCAATTCGATCATCAATTCTAACGCCAAGGAAGAATCTTCAGTCCCCCAAAATATTGAGTTTCATATTTTCTTAAATTCTGAAATATCAAAGTTAGAGCACTTCTCCTTTGCTGGTTGGGGCTCCTCTATTTTAAATTTTAATCTGTCCAGGTACGGTGGCCGTGGTTGTAGAGTGATTATTGGAAACGATCATCTGAACAATTTATTGTAGGGTCTCTATCTGCTTCTGCTGTGCCTTGACCTGCTTCTGCTGTGCCAAAAATTTGGCTTCTATTCTGATTTTAAACTGACTTTGTCGTGCCTCAGCTTGTTTACTGAGCCATAACTAGTTTATGTTGTACTTCTATCATGCACATCATTCACTCGAATGGATCGGTAAGGGTTACTTCCTTTGTGCCACCTGAGCTGCCTGAATTGTCCGAACTGCTCATGTTAGCCATCTTTGTAAAAGAGTACAACTCATATCAGTCTCATAAAGTATTATGGACTAATTATATAGAACTAGTCTCATTTTGCAATACGAAATCAAGTTTTCAACTTGTCAGGCCCCAGTACCAAAATATGTGGGACTAGACACATGACAATGGTAGCTAGTATGACTCCGTAGGGGTTTCCAATTTAATAGACCTGACGAATTGCACTTACATTATCCATGGTCAAGTGATCAAGCTAAATATCTATTTTTAACATCCAACAACTAACTAAATCTTAATCCATGGTAAATAAAATCTCATGAAGGAACAAAATGCATCAATAGTCTACAGCCTAATAATACATCTGTTTGAATAGGCCGAGAGAACAATATAGGCCTATAAACACTAGGCTATAAAAGCATATCATAATAGAGTATAGTACGTAACTGTGATAAAAGAATGATACAATGTTACCTGAAAAGATGTGAGACTCGTCTCTCTGTTCTAGTATACATACCTGATATACGCATATAATACGTGTATAACTTGCTTTATGTTTAATTTCTTACTTTATGCTTCATTCCATTCATGCATTATTTAGCTTATTTTTGCAAGTTTCCCCTTAGTTGCCTATTTTGTACAGTTGGTCCTTTGATTTTCGTGTGCATGGATATGTTGAGGACTCTGGGCACACTTCTGTACTCCTACGTTCATTTTTTACAATAAATGTATACAAATGTACGCAAGAAACCTTGACGCATAAAGCGAAGTTTCAGTGAGTGCACTTGTGTGTGTTTCACAAATTCCTTAGAAAGTGCACCAAGATATGTTGAGGACTCTAGGCACACTTCTCTACTCCTACGTATATTTTTTACAATAAAAATTCCTCCAAAAGTAAGTCAATCCTACTACGCACACTTTTTAATGGGTCTGCAAGTCATCAAGAATATATGCCACTGCTTAAATAGCCAAGTTGGCGACTTTTCAGATATTGCAGAGTTGGCGCAGTTTGGTAAAACTTTCCTTACTGGCGCAGTTTGTTGATTATGGAGAATGGCGCACTTTGTTGTGTTGGCGTACTATGTGACATTCTCCAGAGACATCGTACTTTATAGCCCTTCGTAATTACTTAATGACTAAGCAATAACTTTTGACTATTCTCGAGAATTGTGTTCTTGATTGCAGGGTTGTCTTAACTGCTGTGCCATGCATTGAGACTTGTATTTTGTCTTTTAGTAGACCTTCCCACGCTCTTTGTGCGCCAACCCTCCTTTTTGGGTATACTTGAAGAAGTGCACCAAGCTCCTGGCTCGCACACTTCTATCATTGTGTGCAAAGGTTCTAGAGTGCGTTTTAGTTTCCATTGTGTGCTAGCTTTTACTTAGAGCACTTTTGGTATCAAAGTACGCCAGAACTACCGGGACTAGTGATTGTGCGCCAATAGTGGTTTTGGCCCATTGTGCGCAGCGCAGATGCTATTTTCTTTCCTGATGTTATGCGCCAACCCTAGATTGATATTTTATGTGCCTGTATGCCAGTATTATCTTTAATATGCTTAACTCTTAATGATTCTCTGGTTCTCTTTTATCCTGTTATTTTAGTTAACCCTGCTTATTTTTTGAATATGATATTCTTGATCTTGATCTTAATTTTATGACATGATCTAGTGATTGTACACTATAAGTGAACTTCTGAATCTTGACATGGAACTAATAATCATGATATTTTACTGATAATCCTGATATTGGCTCGACGTAGTGTAATCATGACTCGAGAATTCTTGTACTGTCCTGATCAAGACCATGAGTAGCACCTGTATTGCATGTCCCCGTTGTTCATGTGGTTGATTTTGATTATGCTTGTCAAGCTATTATCCAGTCTTGCAACATGTATAAGGCAAATTCCTGAGCACAACGGTCAGGAATTTTGAATAAATTGTCCAGGCTAATAAATTAAATTGATAACTAGAATCATTTAGGGCAATTTTCTGACTACATGCAATACCGACATCCCATCGACACCAGTGGATTTGGATCTCTCCGTCGTAAGGGGCACACTTCCAGCACACCGTGAGTGTTGAATTAAAAGTAAAATATCTATACAAGTTAATTATATTATATATCCCGTATATGTTACGTCCCAGTCCTAAAATATATTGGACCAAGACACGTGGCAATGGCCTGCTAATACGACTTTGAAGGATTTTCTAATTTAATGGATCCGTCGAAGCATACTAAGTTGTCCTAAATACTATCAAGTCTAATATGCTACGCTAACAGGCAACATGTAAAAAACTAATCTCATCCACAAAAATAATGTGATAAAGATAAAAATAAGTACTGGTAAATGAAACATATAATGTCAGAATATCTAAATAAAACAGAAATAGTCTGATGGGGAAAAATTTACTGAAATACAATGATGGAATAAAACTACCAAAAGCAGTAAGATAACTAGAATAGAGCATTAGCTAGCTAGATAAAGATACTCAAGTCCAAAGTGGCAGTGTACCCAAGTCAAGGGAACTCCTCTGAAAATGCCTCAAAGTTCTCGGCCACGTATCCGATCTCCACTCCTGCTCCATATATGGTCAGGTACAAGTGCTCGTTCGAATCTAGAAAGTAGCCAGGTCATCAGAGGGAAGTAACAAGATACAAAAGGTACATATCCTAAAGTAAATACTTTGTAAACGTGAGGGTGAACTAACCAGGTAAGTGAATGCAGTTTGAAGACAACCTTGGTGCTTATGGGTAGGTAAAAGATAAGTGTATGGCATTAGCTGCAAACTAGATGCCAGAAGTATATACCGACTACATCACTGGTCATGATAGGATGCAGCTAGTAATCTCTGCCAGATGTATCGACAAGTATATACATCCATAACTGGGTATCTACAAATGCCCATAATCGGGTATATATGAATGCCCATAACTGGGTAACTATGATGCTCGTGACTCAGTAGTTTACTTTAAAACTACGGTAGCCAAATGTCTGTCCCATACGCCTACTAATCGTCTTTTCCACCCAATGCCAATGTACAAGCCTTGAATACGATGTTGACATCTTGTAACTATATACAAGTCACTAAACAACTAAAGAACCATACTGGTACGCTAAGTACCGTTACGTGTGCTACTCGAACCGATGGCCAGTCTGAAGGACCGTGAGAAAACTTTGGAGGAGGGTGAATAGAGTCCAGCAAAATAATCTACCCAATTTAAGATTATCAGAATGAAGGCAGTTGCTAACTAACAGTGTATATAGAGACAGTAAAGTAAGTAAAGAGAGAAAGTAAATACAAACACCAAGATGTATACTGGTTTTCCTCTGAGAGGACTAGTCCTATCCCGAGAACTCAAGCTCGAAGTTTTATCCACTATAATCACCAATAACGAATAATAAGCTTTGATCTAAATTCTTGGTACTTCTTACACCACGAGGTTTGATCCAAAGTCTCGCAACTTCACAGCTTAGAGAAAGAGAGAGAGAGAGAGAGAGAGAGTAATTTATGGAACAAAGATCTTTACAACTCTGAAGACTTCTAGACCGAGATCGCACTTGGCACTAGGAAGGCTAGGGAGTTACTCTCTAAGATGGAAAAGTTAAGGCTTTAGAGGTTTTCTCATAATAGGATAGAAGACTTAAGAATGGTTGAGTAAGTAAGAATGAAGAATTCTAATCCTATTTATAGGGTGTAGGCAAACATAATTTGGCCAGAATTCGGATGAGGTTAACTGTTGGGCCAAGAAATCAAGAGCTATTGAACTGGTTGGTTTTATTCCAAAAGGGTAACCGAGTTTGGTTCGAGTTTGGCACAAGTTCGGCCCGATTTCGATCTCTTAGTATAGTAGACTTTGTAAATAAATGTGGCCTGATTTGGTAGATAGGTTCTTTGGTTCATTTGAGTGGACTAGGTATAAGAGTATAGGTACTTGGGTTTTGCCAGTGTGACTCAGCTTACATAAATTCTAGACTCAAATAAATAAAATATTACATTTGATTAGGCGTAAAACATATGACATATAAAAATAATATTGAGGCTTCAGATCACCACATATCAATGCATGGTTTAGTTAACTATCAAAATCAAGTTGACCGAGACCGGATGGGCCAACAATCTCGCCCATTTCGATAATTGACAAACTATGAATGATACTGCAAGTCTTTGGTATGCAAGGCTCCCCCATAACTTTGGAGCAGTTTATATGCTGAAGACAACGTCTGTCAAGTATTGTCATATATGCTAGTATCATGTATGTCTTTCTCCCCCGTTGTCATTTGATCGAAATGGCATGCTCCCCCAAAATTAGTGAGATGACAAGAAAAATAAGAGAGTAAAGTGTATACATGATAATATATAATGACAAAATAAAAATTATATTTAAACTTTATTTATTTGAATAAAAATATATAAAAGTATATGTGTAGTGGAAACATCATATAGAGCATATAAAAGTAAAATTTTAAACATTTAAATCCATTGAGTAACTAGTTGTCATATTCATCATCTTTATCATCCGGTTCAACTATTCTGTTTTGATCAAAGAAGGCATCAGCTGGATCCAAATATCGCTGAATATAAGGATGATCAATGCGAAATCCTTGTTGATTTAGATTCCAAAGAATTATAATAGGTCCGGCTGGGTGCTTCGATAGGGTGTACTAGATGTCTATCAAAGTGTTGCCAAGAGCCTGAGTCTGAAGAGTTTGGTGATGATTAGTAGCACGATTGCGTATATCTTCTTGGTGGAAGCGGTCACGCAACAGATTAAAAATAGACTCTAAGATTTGCTGTTGTTCATCAATAAGAGGGACATAATCAACAGGATGAGTGTCGGAGTTTAATGATGAGTTATAAGGTAGAAGCATAGTTGGCTCAAAATTTTAAATTATATTGAGGTATAAAGGTTCCTCAAGATTTGGACAAGTAACCAAAGGAATGTCAAAATAGTTGAAAATGGTTGGCAAGTACATGGCGTATAGTAGTGGACGTCCTTTCTTGCGACATTGAACCATTTTAGATAAGATGGTCTGGGGAACATTAAAGTTAATGCCAAAATGCAAGTGATATAAAGCTGACATTTCTAGATAAGAGACCTCATCAAAGTAAGTCTTCTTAGATAGAAAAGTTAAAAAAATAATACGATACATTTCAAAGAAGTGATCATTCAAATATCTAGCATAAAATTTTTCAGGTGGACATTCAAGAGGGTGATAAAGAGTATTCTTAAAAGAATCTAGGGTTAAGTCATGGTCGAATTAAACTTGTGTGATATTGACTAAGGTTTGTCCATCAGCGGGAATGCGTAGGATTTTACCCAAGTCATTTGTATTGAATTCAATTGGAATGCCATGAACTATAGATGAAATAGTGTAATGTTCATATATTAAGTTACAATAGAATATTTGAATAGCATTAGTATAAATTTTGGTACGGGTCCTAACAAATTCTTTAAGTTGAAGTTTTTGAAGAGTAGATAGATAGTCTTTGTGTTGAGAAGTAAAATCAAAAGGATGGCCAAAATAGATGTGTCTTTTGGAGAAGTCATTAAACCAGTCATTTAAAATTTTGAGGCTTCGAAAGGTGAAACCATCGAATTCTCCTAAGTTTGGCATAATGGGACAGAAAAAAAGTCAAAAAAGGAACCTTGTTTCCTTTTCGGGGCCATTGGGAGAGGATGTAGGAGAATAAAGGTTTTATTTGTGGAGGAGGAATAATTTTCATTGGTCTGAACGAATGAGCAACGAAATGATCTATAAATAGAGTAGCAGAAACCTAAATTAGGAAGAAGGTTAAATGACATCGCATATTCTGGAATTAAACTAACTGAGTTTGGTCCGATCTCGGCCCAAGTTCGGTCTGAATTCTGTTTGACATTTATTTCCAGAATCTCAATGTAACTTTAATCGATATTATGCCTTTCTTGACTTGATATAAATACAGAATAATAAGTGCTAAAATTAAATCATACGTTTTCAAGAGTTTAAATCATCTCGGAGTAGCTGTAGAGATCGGATCCCAGCTAGTGGTGGTCCAAAGATACTTAAATACCGTGTCGCTTAAGGTTATTTACACACTTTTGATAGAAGGGACCTTTAGTCTTGTATCCAAAAATTTCAAAATTTTTGAAAAGTGTGACAAAAAATTTGTAAAGCATCTTATGATTCTTATATTTTATAAGAATCCAAAAGACCTAACTCTCGACGGATAAAGTTGAATCGATCTTCAGCTAAAGGTTTAGTAAAGATGTCTGCTAATTGATGTTAGGTGTTCATATACTCTAAACAAATATCTCCATGTAATTGATGATCCCTTAGAAAAAGATGACGGATTTTTATCTGTTTAGAGCATGAGTGGCATACTGAATTTTTAGTGAGATTAATGGTGCTAGTGTTATCACATAAAATAGGAATATTCTTATAGTGCAAATTGAAGTCTTCTAGGGTTTACTTTATCCACAAAATTTGAGCACAACAACGTCCTACGGATATATACTTTGTCTCAGTTGTTGGTAATGCAACAAAATTTTGTTTCTTGCTAAACCAGGAGAGTAGAGACTTTCCTAGGAAATAATACGTGTCACTGGTGCTTTTTTGATCGACTTGGCATCCAATAAAATCAGCATCCAAGTAACCAGCTGTTGTGCCTCAAATCCCGATCCGACCGGGATGTGCACTACGTAATTGGGCTTGTGGCTAGTCCGTCTGAGTCGTAGCT
Organism: Iris macrosiphon; assembly: GCA_036927795.1. Classification (NCBI taxonomy): domain Eukaryota; kingdom Viridiplantae; phylum Streptophyta; class Magnoliopsida; order Asparagales; family Iridaceae; genus Iris; species Iris macrosiphon. The sequence goes on from JAYESA010000006.1 coordinate 119,767,300, forward strand.
TAGATCTTCGGCATCTTCTTGCCATGGACGAAATACGATGATCCTTTCCAACTCATGGAAAGGCCTCTATTGAAACGAGTCCAATAGTTTTCGTGTTTGGTTGCTTGGTTTTCTTGATTGCCGCTTTGGGATTTTAATTTGGTGTTGCTTTCGATTTGCTTGGTTTTTGCTGCTGGTTTTATCGTTTGGAGCTTTGATTCTTGGGAAGTTCGGCAAGGAAGGATAGGCAAGAATTCTAATTGGTGCTCGTGCTGTGCAGGTTCGTGTAACTGACGTTTGATCATCGCTAGGCGGGATTCCTTATTTCAGCTACCTTTTCCCTTAACCAGTGAGTGGTTTGGACCCTTCTTTCCTACTTCTTCACGCCCATATCTCTAATGTTTCAAACGTTCAATCGATGATGCCCGGTTGGACGCCTAGGAAATCCTTTGCCACAATGCATGCCAGCCACTAAAAAAGGAACATGGGAATTGTAGACTAATTTTACTATATGCTTGCATACCTTATAACTTGAGTTTGTTTATAAAGGAATTGGTTGTTGGTTGCGGCCTAGTGCCTCGAATTGAGTTTGGACCTATGGGATACCAAAATTGGAACACCGCATTGAGAAAATATGAACTGTTGCATAAGATATATATTGCTGCTTTACTTCTTATTTATTTCGATGCATTGTATGATAATATAAATTGTTCATGCATTTGCATGGTCTGGGACAACTTGTGCATAAGGTTTGGTATTTCCTCGAAACGGCTTTCCGGGGCACTGGAACCGTATCGATCCGGAGGGAAATATTTGATTCGTGCTAGTCACGATGCATTGTGGGACCTCCAACAGGGCTTGCTACCCGGGCTGATAGGGCGCGCCGCTAATGCTTGAAATATATCCCTAAGGTGTCGATCACACCAATGACCCCATAAATAGAACACATGCTAATTTATTGTCTTGTGCAGATGGTAAGTATACTTGTGTTTCGTTGCAGGGAAGGCGTACATCAGTTGAGTAAGCAACCGATGTGCTGGTTGGATGCTATGTTATTTTCATTCCTATCAAAACATGTAACTGATATGAATTGAATTCACTTGCTTCTTTATCGAAGTCCATCTTAATGCATGCTCGCCCCTAATAAGCTAGTGTCAATTTAGTCGAGTGGGTTTATCCCGCTCACCAGTACAAGTTGAGTACTGACCCACGTTGTGGGCAACTATTTCAGGCACTCCGACGGTACAACGCTAGTGGATAGACGATGAGGCGTTAGGAGCACCTCTATTTTTGAAGTATAGTTGGAGTCAGATCATTTTGGAGGCTTGGACTTTCAACCTATACAAGGGCGTAATGTATGGACGACATGGACAATCTGATGGAGTGCGTCCTGCCTTTTGAATTATCTTTTGTAATACAAATCAAGTAGCTGAGAGGCGCATCAATGTAAACTCTACGTAAATTACTCTGAATTATTAATGAAAAAGCATGTTTCTTCCTGCACTTGTGTTCAAATATCTGTGAATGTGTTTTATAAATTGTGTTTCAAAATGGGTTCCTATAACTGCAAGTTCTTGCCTTGTGCGAGCGCAACTCCAAGCTCGCACGACATCAACTTTCAACCTATACAAGGGCGTAATGTATGGACGACGTGAACAATCTAATGGAGTGCGCCCTGCCTTTTGAGTTATCTTTTGTAATGCAAATCAAGTAGCCGAGAGGTGCATCAATGTAAACTCTATGTAAATTACTCTGAATTATCAATAAAAAAGCATGTTTCTTCCTGCACTTGTGTTCAAATATCTGTGAATGTGTTTTATAAATTGTGTTTCAAAATGGGTTCCTATAACTGCAAGTTCTTGCCTTGTGCAACCGCAACTCCAGGCTCGCACGGCATCACGCCCCAAGCGAGGACGAATCGGTTCCGTAAAGGATCCAGCGAGGATGATTGATCCTTTCGGGATCGGGGCATGACATATTGGTATCAAAGCCTAGGCTTTACTTTCTTGGGATTTCAAAAGATTATAAAGGACTTTGATGCGCCTCTCAATTGAGTTGCGTTCGGCGTCCACTGCATGAGATGAGTCGCCTATACAATGAGCCCATAGATATAAAATCTATCATTTTTGGAGTGTTAACAAGCTACTCTTTTGTAGTCATGGCTAAGAAGAACACTGCAACTGCCAACAGTGCTCAGCCTATTCAGAGCGATCCAGCAAGTTCAGGTGAATCCGGAAGAGCGGGTTCTACCGGTATGGCAGAACGGCTTATGCACCTCATGGAGGCGCAGCAACAACAAGCTGTTACCCAACAGGCGCATTTACAAGCGCAGTTTGCTTCTCAACAAAAGCAGATGGATACCATGATGCAACTGATTGCATCCTTGGTATCCAACAACGGGGGAGCCACAGTGACGCCTGTCACACCGCCGGCCGTGGTGGTAGAAGATGAGTCAGAAGAGACTCAGCCTCCAGCAAGGAACTCCTGCCGTACAGCAGAGTTTACTAAAATGCATCTGCCACCATTCAATGGACGAGCAGAACCGGACGTAGTGATGGGGTGGATTGCTAAGCTGTAAGGACTCTTCAACCTGGTTGGCATCAGGGGATCTAAGTGAGTAGCTTGTGCATCAGTTCAGCTGGAACTGCGTGCACATGACTGGTGGGAGGCCACTAAGCAAGGAATTTATGATGCCAATCCCAACTGCAAAATCATATAGGAAATATTCAAATCTGCATTCATTGAACAACATATCCCCCGAGCCGTGCGACAACAAAAAGAAGACGACTTTAGCAATCTAGTACAAGAAAGTTTGTTTGTCGATGATTATGATTCAGTATTTGCTAAACTGGCTAAGTTTGCTGGGCACTTCCTGCCTAACCAGCAGGCGTGGTGCTATCTTTTCCAGAAAGGTTTGAATAATGAGTTGCGTAGGGACATCATCAACCAGAAATGTTAAACCTACAGGAAATATTACGAAGCTGCCCTGAACAGAGAGCGGATCTTTGTTCGCCATCCCCCAAAGGTCGAGGTGCAAACCCTCCGTACCAACAACAATAAACGTCCTCATAAAATGGGAGGGTCTGGAGCACAAAAGCGTTCGCACATGTCTGATCACAGGGGCCAATCCCAGGCACCGAACTGCAGCAGGTACGGTAAATCAGGGCATCGAGTGAGTGAATGTCGGGTTACTGGATGTTTTAAATATGGTCGTCTGGGCCACAAACAATTTAACTACCGGGAGGGTAAACCGAATCAGGGCAACGGGAATCAAAATAAGGGGCCTCCAGCAAGTGATGCCAATGTTGTGCCAGTGAATCCACAACGCCAGTTTGCTCAAGGCCAAGTGAATGCACTGACTCGGGATGAGGCATCTGTATCAGATACTGTTGTGACAGGTACTTTACTTTTCAGAGATTTGCCCGCTAGAGTCTTATTCGATTCAGGTGCTACACATAGTTTCATATCTGCTGATTTACTATTGAGCATAAATTAGCTTCTACTCCTTTAAATATGAACCTTTGTGTAAGTACCCCTTCGGGAGTCGACATGCCCGCCCATGCGATCTGTAGGGATGGTTATATCCACATCGAAGGAAGAAATCTCTCCTTAGATGTCATTGTACTAGACATTAAGGATTACGATATTATTCTTGGGATGGACTGGTTGGGTGCTTGCTATGCAACAATCGAGTGTGCGGAGAAGCGAGTCGTATTCCGTCTACCCGGCGAGGCAGACTTCTACTATTTGTGCAGCGCTGCACCGAAGACGGCAATGGTGATATCAGCAATTTTGGCTAGGCGTATGTTGCATTCGGGCTGTGAATGGTACTTAGCTTCCGTTCGAGACACCCGGCAGGAATGTGCAGATGCAGCTCAGGCTGAAGTCATAGCAGATTTTCTCGACGTGTTCCCAAACGAGCTGCCTGGAATAGCTCCTGATCGTGAGATCGAATTCAGCATTGACACTTTTTTGGATGCACGACCGATATCAAAGGCACCTTATCGAATGGCCCCAGCAGAACTAAAAGAACTTAAGGTTCAGTTACAAGATCGGTTGGACCGAGGATACATTCGTCCAAGCATTTCTCCATGGGGCGCTCTGGTGCTGTTCGTGAAGAAAAAGGATGGATCCACGCGGCTGTGTATTGACTACCGAGAATTGAATAAAGCAACTGTGCGGAATCAGTACCCATTGCCAAGAATAGATGACTTGTTCGATCAGCTGCAAGGTGCAACAGTTTTCTCTAAAGTTGATCTCAGGTCAGGGTATCACCAGTTGAAAATCAAATCAGATGATGTACAAAAGTCTGCTTTCAGAACCCATTACGGACACTATAAATTCCTCGTGATATCATTCGGTTTGACGAACGCCCCTGCAGCTTTCATGGATCTGATGAACCGCGTGTTTCGGCCGTTTGTGGATAAGTTTGTGGTCGTGTTCATATAAGACATACTAATCTATTCCAAAAATAAGGCAGAGCACAAGGAACACCTGAAGATTGTGCTGCAGACATTACGAGAGCATAAGTTGTTCGCTAAGATCAGCAAGTGTGAGTTCTGGTTGAACAGCGTGGCATTCCTTGGTTATGTCATCTCGGCCGAAGGCGTCACCATAGACCCAAAGAAAATAGAGGCGGTGGTGGACTGGAAACAAGCTACGTCAGCCAGCGAAGTTCAAAGCTTTCTGGCCCTAGCGGGATACTACCGTAGGTTTGTGAAGGATTTTTCTAAACTGCCCTCGCCTATGACTCGCCTTACTCAGAAAGGGATTGTATACGAATGGGGTGATGACTGCGAATCCAGCTTTCGGGAACTTAAGCGACGTCTTGTTTCAGCTCCGATTCTTGCACTTCCAGATGGGGTAGAGGAGTTTCAGATATACATCGACGCTTCAGGACTCAGCTTAGGGTGTGTGCTTATGCAGAGGGACAAGGTAATATCGTACGCCTCCAGGCAACTGAAGCCGCACGAGAAAAACTACCCGACACATGACTTGGAATTGGCGGCAATTATGTTTGCACTAAAGTTATGGAGGCATTATCTTTATGGTATTGCTTGCAAAATCTTTACAGATCACAAAATCCTCAAGTATCTATTCATCCAGTAGGAATTGAACCTCCGGCAGCGGCGTTGGCTAGAACTGATTAAGGACTACGACCTAACGATCGCGTATACACCAGGCAAGGGAAACGTCGTTGCTGATGCTATGAGTCGAAAGCATGTGGGCTCATTTCTATAAATAACTGTTTACTTCGAGATCTAGAGGCGATGGGCATCGAGTTTCGAGTTTGGCATCAAGGAGTGCAGCTGGCACTACTCCATCTTGAACTGGGTTTGCGTGATAAAATTAAATCAGCTCAGGAGGGCGATCAGTTCCTAGCAAAGGTACGCGGACTGATCTTGGCGGGGAAGATGTCTGACTTTGTGGCAGGCAAAGATGGGGCCTTACAAATGAAAGGGAGGCTATGTGTTCCTAGCGACCCAGAACTCCGAAGGGAAATTATGGCGGAAGCACACTACGCGAAGTATTCTTTGCATCCTGGGAGCACTAAGATGTACAAGGACTTGCACGGGACCTTCTGGTGGCACGGTATAAAGCGGGATGTGGCGACCTTTGTGTCACAGTGCATGGCCTGTAACAGGTGAAAGCTGAACATCAAAGGCCCGGCGGAGAGCTGCAGAACCTCGCTATTTCTGAGTGGAAATGGGACAGCATCACTATGGATTTTATCATGGGATTTCCGAAGACGCCGCGGGGCATGATGCGATTTGGGTCATAGTTGATCGTTTAACCAAATCAGCCCACTTTTTGCCTATAAAAGTTACTTGGAGCGTCGATCGGTTAGCACAAATTTACATAGATGAGATTGTCCGATTACACGAAGTACCTGCCTCAATCGTCTCTGACCGTGACAGACGTTTCTTATCTCGTTTCTGGACTAGCCTATAGTCAGCTTTAGGAACCAAGCTACAGTTCAGTACCGCATATCACCCACAGACTGACGGACAGACAAAAAGGACAAATTAGATACTTGAAGACATATTACGGCTGTGTGAAATCGATTTAAAGACTAGTTGGGACACGTATCTTCCATTGGCAGAGTTTGCGTACAATAACAGCTACCAATCGAGCATCTAGATGGCACCGTACAAAGCACTATATGGGCGCAAGTGTCTATCTCTAATCTGTTGGGACGAAGTTGACGAGCGGCAGGTACTCGGGCAAGAGCTGGTAGAGCAGGCAGTTGAGAAAGTTTGCTTGATTCGAGAAAGACTCCGCACAGCGCAGAGCCGACAGAAAAGTTATGCTGATGCACATCGAAGACCCTTGGAGTTCATGGTCGGGGATCATGTCTTCTTGAAAGTGACGTCGATGCGTGGGGTGATGCGTTTCAGCGTGAAGGGCAAACTGAGTCCTAGGTTTGTCGGCCCCTTTGAGATACTGGAACGAGTGGCAGTTGTGGCGTACCAGATTGCACTACCTCCCGCCTTGGCTGAAGTGCATGACGTATTCCATATTTCTCAACTTCGGAATTATGTGCATGACCCGAGTCATGTGGTTAGCTTTGAGCAATTAGAACTGCGTACGAACTTGTCGTACTCAGAAGAACCGGTGTAGATCCTAGATCGTAAGGAAAAAGTACTTCGTAATCGTACAATGTCCTTGGTTCGCGTGCTGTGGCGGAACCATTCAGTTGGGGAATCAACTTAGGAGATGGAATCGGAGATGGAGGAGAAGTACCCTTCATTGTTCATTCAGTCGGAGGTAGGGCCTTGTTCTTAAGTTTTGGGGTAAAACTTTTTCTTAATGGTATATTATGTAGTGCCTCAAATCCCGATCCGACCGGGATGTGCACTACGTAATTGGGCTTGTAGCTAGTCCGTCTGAGTCGTAGCTTAGATCTTCGGCATCTTCTTGCCATGGACAAAATGTGATGATCCTTTCTAACTCATGGAAAGGCCTCTATTGAAATGAGTCCAATAGTTTTCGTGTTTGGTTTCTTGGTTTTCTTGATTGCCGCTTTGGGATTTTGATTTGGTGTTACTTTCGATTTGCTTGGTTTTTCCTGCTGATTTTATCGTTTGGAGCTCTGATTCTTGGGGAGTTCAGCAAGGGAGGATAGACAAGAATTCTAATTGGTGCTCGTGCTGTGCAGGTCCGCGTAACTGACATTTGATCGTCGCTAGGAGGGATTCCTTATTTCAGCTACCTTTTTCCTTAACCAGTGAGTGGTTTGGACCCTTCTTTCCTACTTTTTTATGCCCATATCTCTAATATTTCAAACGTTCATTCGATGATGCCCGGTTGGACGCCTAGGAAATCCTTTGCCACAATGCATGCCAGCCACTAAGAAAGGAACATGGGAATTATAGACTAATTTTACTATATGCTTGCACACCTTATAACTTGAGTTTGTTTATAAAGGAATTGGTTGTTGGTTGTGGCCTAGTGCCTCGGATTGAGTTTGGACCTATGGGATACCAAAATTGGAACACCACATTGAGAAAATATGAATTGTTGCATGAGATATATATTGCTGCTTTACTTCTTGTTTATTTCGATGCATTGTATGATTATATGAATTGTTCATGCATTTGCATGGTCTGGGACAACTTGTGCACAAGGTTTGGCATTTCCTCGAAACGGCTTTCCGGGGCACTGGAACCGTATCGATCCAGAGGGAAATATTTGATTCGTGCTAGTCACGATGCATTATGGGACCTCCAGCAGGGCTTGCTACCCGGGCTGATAGGGCGCGCCACTAATGCTTAAAATATGTCCCTAAGGTGTCGATCACACCAATGACCGCATAGAATAGAACACACGCTAATTTATTATCTTATGCAGATGGTAAGTATACATATGTTACGTTGCAGGGAAGGCATGCATCGCTTGAGTAAGCAACCGATGTGCTGGTTGGATGCTATGTTATTTTCATTCCTATCAAAACATGCAACTGATATGAATTGAATTCATTTGCTTCTTTATAGAAGTTCATCTTAATGCATGCTCGCCCCTAATAATCTAGTGTCGATTTAGTCGAGTGGGTTCATCCCGCTCACTAGTACAAGTTGAGTATTGACCCACGTTGTGGGCAACTATTTCAGGCATTCAGACGGTGCAACGCTAGTGGATAGACGAGGAGGCGTTAGGAGCACCTCTATTTTTGAAGTATAGTTGGAGTCAGATCATTTTGGAGGCTTGGACTTTCAACCTATACAAGGGCGTAATGTATGGACGACGTGGACAATCTAATGGAGTGCGCCCTGCCTTTTGAGTTATCTTTTGTAATGCAAATCAAGTAGCCGAGAGGCGCATCAATGTAAACTCTATGTAAATTACTCTGAATTATCAATGAAAAAATATGTTTCTTCCTGCACTTGTGTTCAAATATCTGTGAATGTGTTTTATAAATTGTGTTTCAAAATGGGTTCCCATAACTACAAGTTCTTGCCTTGTGCGAGCGCAACTCCAGGCTCGCACGGCATCACACCCCAAGCGAGGATGAATCAGTTCCGTAAAGGATCCAGCGAGGATGATTGACCCTTTCGGGATCGGGGCGTGACACCAGCAAGGTCAAATGATGTGGTTTTGAGATACCATAAGCCTGCCGACAAAGTTCCTTTAAGGTATCTAAAGATACGCTTAACTGCGCACAAATATGATTCCTTAGGATTAGCCTGATATATAGCATAAAGGAATACAGTAAACATAATATCTGGGCGACTAGCAGTTAGATATAACAAACTACCAATCATACCTTGATACTTACGTTTGTCTGTTGGTTTACTTCTATCATCAAGGTCAAGTTTAATAGATGTTGCCATAGGAGTTCTGATAGGCTTTGAATTATCCATGTCAAACTTTTTGAGCAAATCCTTCGTGTACTTAGCGTGATGGATAAAGGTTCCTTGTAAATCTTGTTTGATTTGCAATCCTAGAAAGAAAGTCAGTTTTCTATCTTGCTCATCTCAAATTTACTCTACATAAACTTAATGAACTCGTTACATATCATCTCATTAGTAGATCCAAATATGATATCATCAACATATATTTGCACTAATAACAAAGAATCAGTAGAAGTTTTTATAAAAATGGTAGTATCGATTTTTTCTTTTGAAAATCCATTTTCAACTAGAAATAAGCTAAGACGTTCATACCAGCACGAGGGTCTTGTTTGTGTCCGTATAGATCCTTTCATAACTTGAATACGTGGTCAGGGTGTTTGAAATCTTCAAAACCAGGGGGTTATTTAACAAAAACATTTTTTTTGACAACTCCATTTAGAAAAGCACTTTTAACATCCATTTGGAAAAGTTTGAAGTTATGAAAACTAGTAAAAGCGTAAAGCATTTGGAGAGATTCAAGTCTAGCAATAGGAGCATAAGTCTCGTCGTAGTCGATACCTTCCTCTTGGTTGTATCCTTGAGCTACGAGATGTGCTTTGTTACGTGTAACTGAACCATCCTCATTTAATTTATTTCAAAAATCCTATTTAGTACCAATGATAGGATAATCATTAGGTTTAGGAACAAGTTCCCAAAATTGATTGCGTTTAAATTGGTTGAGTTCCTCTTACATAGCAGTAATCTAAAATTCATTAGCAAAAGTTTAATCAGTATTTTTAGGTTCTATTTGAGAAGTAAAATAAACATTTGCAATGATATCTCTATTTGAGGAATGTATACTCACACCTTTCGATACATCACCTATTACCAAGTCTTCAGGATGATCTATAAAAATCTCTAGTCTTCTAGGCAAACTATCCGGATGACTTATACTATTTGTATCTTTTGATGTCTTGTTGGTTGTGGGTTGACTACCTTTATCGTCGCTTTCATTTAGTACTTGTGAGTTGTGTTCATCAAATGTAACATTGATTGATTCTTCAATAGTTAATGAGATTTTGTTGAATACTCTAAATCATTTACCTTTGGCGGCATAACCTAGAAAAATACCTTCATCGGCCTTGGAGTCAAATTTTTCTATATTATCTTTTGTATTAAGAATAAAACATTTATAGCCAAAAACTTTAAAGTAAATAATTGTGAAAATTTTACCAAACCAAAGTTCATAGGGGTTATTCTTCGATATAGGTCGAATAAGCACCCTATTCAAAACATGACATAAAGTACTTACAGCTTTATCCTAAAAGTATTTCAAAAGGTTATACTGATTTAACATGACTCTAACCATATCACCAAGAGTTCTATTCTTTCGCTCTACAATACCATTTTGTTGTAGAGTTCTAGGACAAGAAAATTTATAAGAAAAACTATTTTTAAAATCACTATTTTTGAATTTGCCTCCATGATCACTTCGGATACGAGTAATCATGAAATATTTTTCGTTTTGAAACTTTTCACAAAAAGTGACAATTTCAGAAAATGCTTTATTTTTATTTGTAAAAAATAAACCCATGTGTATCTAAAAAAATTATCAACAATAATATAAGCATAAAGCTTACCGCCAAGACGGGCGACTCTACTGGGTCCAAACAAGTCCATATGCAAGAGTTGGAGAGGTCTAGAGGTACTTACAGAGTTGATTGATTTAAAGGAAAATTTAGTAGCTTTATTCTTTTCACAGTCATCACATACCATATCTTTCTTGAAAGTAATCTCTGGTAAGCCTCTTACGAGTTTCTTTGTGGATAGTCTTGTAATAGTGTCCATGTTTGCGTGTCCTAGACCCATATGCCATGGCCAGCTGTCATCATTGATGGCTTATAGACATTTGCCTGTATTGTCAGTATCTTTTGTGAGATATAAAATATATATATATTATCTTCCCTGATCCCTTCAAAGATATCCTTACCAGTAGATCTTTCATAAATAGAATATTTATTTTTAACAAAGTTAATACCATAACCATGGTCAGCTAGATGACCGATGCTGAGTAGGTTATGTTTTAATTCTATTACTAGACAAACGTATTTTATGACTGGATAGGGAGGAACACCTATATTACCATTACAAATTATGTATCCTCTGAGGTTATTACCGAAGGAGACATAACCTTCTTTCTTCATCGATAGCGTTACAAATAGGTTAGCATCATCAGTCATATATCGTGAGCAACCACTATCGAGAATTCGCTTGCTTCTAGCATGAGAGGGTTGATCCACCAACAAAATATGTTGTAGATGTAACCCTTGGTACCCATTTTCTTGAGGGTCCTGCTGTGTTAGTTTTTGGTACCCATGCATACACATTCATATCTACTAATTTCCTTATTCTACAGAATCTAGATATATGTCCTTTTTTACCATTATAGTGACATATAGCTGTGTGATTGGTGCTTGGTGCAGCATGATATATATGATTGTGTGAAGCAGTTCTTTGTGGTCTATGTGGATAGAATGCATGATTGAGTGGAATATTTTTTGTGGTATTTATGGATATTTATAAAAGAATGAATGATTGTGTTTGGTTCTATATTCATGATGTATTCTGAACATATGATTGCAAGAATTATTATGCATGTAGATAGGAGCATAGATGTGAGTGTTCTTTTGTCTTGATATATGTCTCGTGTTAGGTTGGGTGGAGGTTTGTTCGAACTGTTTACACAATCTAATCTCTAACTTTTTAGAGGTAGTATATACTTCATCATATTTAGCAGTGAGAGCATCTATTCTACGTGCAACAATGGAGTACTTCTTCTTTTTAGATTTGAGTTCTTCCTTAAGTTTAGTGTCCTCCTAAGAGCTCTTATCAAGGCTGGCAAGTGCCTCGTGGAGGTTAAGCTTAAGTTTAGAATTCTCGTCTAAATCGTTTGAGGTATCCTTTACTTTACTTAGTAGAGATGTTATTATCTCTATTTTAGTTTGACATTCTTGAACATCTTTCTTAGCATTCTTGTACTTATTTCTAAGTTTTCTAAAATCATCAAGTAGACCACTAAAAGCGTTATCTAGTTCATCAAAAGCAAAATTATCATAAGAGATGTTATCCGTTACCTGATCAACTAACACTATGAAGCATAGGTTTACTGCATCTCGAGGATTCTCTTCTTTGAATTTACTAGCTTCACTTTTGTGCCAAATACTAGTGTTTGCATATTTTCATGATTATGTTCTTCTGGATGAGTAGTTATGGCAATTTTTTTCTTAGGGTTGCACAGTCTTTCTTTATATGCCTTGTCTTCTTACAGTTGTAGCATATAGGCTCTTCATTATTGTTGTCAGTTGACTCCTTCTTCTTTGATTTCTCAAGCTTTAGAAATTTTTTAAAGTTTCTGGTGGTCAGGGCAACTTCCTCATCTTGAGACTCATTGCCGTCGGAGTTATAGTTGGTGACCTTTTAGTGATATGCCTTAAGAGAAATCATCTTCTCCTTGGGAGTGGGTTCTTCAAATTCCTTGAGATCCAGCTCGTGAGTCATCAGCTTGCCCATGAGCATCTTGAGGGTCATCGTGGTAAGATTATTCCCTTCTATGATTGCAGTGGCCTTGGGATTCAAATTCTTGGTGAGTCACCTGGGTACCTTGCGAATCTTCTCGTAATTGTTGTACTCCTTGCCAAGTAATAATAGTGGGTTGACAATGTCGAGGAATCTCGTGAACATTTGAGTAATCGTCTCATTTTGCTTTATCTTGAATTCTTCAAACTCTTATGTTAGATGACTTATTTTTTATTTCTTCACTTGTGAGGTTCCTTCATGAGTGACCTTACAAAGTTTTTATACTTCGTGTGAAGTTCTGAAAGTGGAGACCCTGTTAAATTTAATTCTGTCTACAACACAAAATAAAGCGTTAATAGCTTTAGCATCAAGACTAACTTATTTTTTTGGGTGTGTGTGTACTTATCATGAAGCTTCTCTATAAGGTTACCGTCTATGACTATTCTATGTGGCTTCTTGTATCTTTCTACTACTATAGCCCAAAGGTCAAAATCAAGTAACTTTAGGTAAAAGCTTAAATGTGTCTTCCAGTACATGTAGTTAGTACCATCAAATAATGGTGGCCTATTTGTGGACTGCCCTTCACTATTGTTGGTGTGGATAGATCTAACAGTTGCTATAAGTCTCTTAGGATATTAAGCCAAATATCAAGAGAACTAGCTCTGATACCAATTGAAGGACCGTGACGCAACTCTAGAGACGGTTGAATAGAGTACAACAGAATAATCTACCCAATTTAAGATTATCAGAATAAAGGCAACTGCTAACTAACAGTGTATATAGAGACAGTAAAGTAAAGCAGTAAAGTAGAGAGGGAAAGCAAACGCAAATACCAAGATATATACTGGTTTTCCTCTGAGAGGACTAGTCCAGTCCTGAGAACTCAAGCTCAGAATTTTATCCACTATAATCACCAATAGAGAATCACAAGCTTTGATCCGAAGACTTGCCACTTTTTACACCACTAGGTTTGATCCAAAGTCTCACAACTTTACAGCTTAGAGAGAGAGAGTAACTGATGGAGATCGTACTTTACACCAAAAGCTCTTTACAACTTTGAAGACTTGTAGACCGGGATCATACTTGGCACTAGAAAGGCTAGGGAGTTGCTCTTTGAGATGGAAAAGTTAAGGCTTTAGAGGTTTTCTCATAATAGGATAGAAGACTTAAGAATGGTTGAGTGGGTAAGAATAAAGAAATTCTAATCCTATTTATAGGGTGTAGGCAAACAGAATTTGGCTAGAATTTGGATGGGATTTAATTCAAATTTCCAACCGTTGGGCCAAGAAATTAGGAGCTATTGAACTAGATAATTTTATACCAAAAGGGTAACAGAGTTCGGTCCGAGTTCAGCCTAAGTTCGGTCTCTTAGTATGGTAGACTTTGTAAATGAATGTGACCTGATTTGGTGGATAGGTTCTTTGGTTCATTTAAGTGGACTAGGTATCTGGTTATGTCACGACCCGCACCCGAAAGTTCGGGCACGAGTGCGTGGGTACGTCCGGCCTACGCCGCAGAGTCGGCGGTAGTACGTTGTCTAGGTCAATCCATCTAAACTAGTCTAACTCATTCACAATTAACATAGGCAAGATAATAATGAGAAATGAAACTTAAGATTGCAACTGAAAATAAATGTGACAACAGATTCAAATGTTTAAGTACAGAAATTCAATATTCAAATCGGGGACAAACCCGATAAATAAGATAAGAAATAGAAATGAAAGATAGCTACTACTAGCTACTCAGCAGCAGGGGTCTCCTGGGTGGGTTCTGGCTCCTCATAGGTATCATCTGTACCCTCATAAGGACCATAATAAGTAGGGGCAAGATCCTCATCATCGCCTAAATCAACAGATCCAGTCAGGAAAGGAGCAAAGTACACAGTGCACAACAATGTTAAACTAAATATTTATGACAATTAAACATTGAATATCATGTTAAGGAAATTGCATAAAGGAATGTTAATATCTCAGAGTCAAAACTATAAACAGGAACATGAGAAAACAGAAGTAAACGAGCAGAAAAAGAAACTACACAGTCAGCAAGAATATAACATGACCAGAAGTTATCTGTATGAAACTTGTGTTTGTTTTTAGAATACTTAGTTGGCATGTAGGGGTTTATAAGGCTAATCCGGCCGTCATGAACGGCTATTAGTCACGAATAATCGAGATCTGGCTGATGGACAGTCGTGTACCAACAGCTATTATTCACGGCAAGGGGAAGGGTAAACTACATGCCTTTCAGTATTCTCCCACCCGACATGAAAAATAAGACATGAATTCCAATACTCAAGACATGAAAATCTAGCATTTCTAACACTAAAGGTAATCATCAAGGTTACTAGTAAAGCAGGAAATTAATTATCACAATATATAGATTTAATTTGAAGTGCAGGTACTTGCCTGTTGTTTAGATCTGATTAGTTAGGTTCTTGGGGAAAAGTCTAGAGATGAGTCCAAAAGCTGAAATAGACATTACCATCGTGCTCAGAAGATGTCAAATAGCTAGAAACGCCTGTCCTTGGGTCCAATTTGGAGACAAGGGCAAAAACGGCAGTTTCGGGTCAAAACGGGGTCCGCCGGTGGGCCCGCTTTGCACCGAGAAACGCGTCCGGGTCAAAGGTCTCCAAATTCACCAAACTTAGTGTCAACAGGTCAGGAACGCTGATACGAACCCAACGGAACTTCCAGATTTGGATTCCGATGAGCCGAACACAAAATCGCCCGTCGAGCGGGGCCTGTGGGGCCCACGACACGCGATTTCGTCAACGTTCTCAGAATCGAACCAAACTTGACCCACAGGACCAGCGTATTGCTACGAGTCCGGTGGCGCAAGTTTCGTCTCGATCCGACGTGTGTGCACGAAGTTAGGGTGAATTGCCGAAAAGGCGGATACGGGGCGATGTCCGCGGATACGCGTTGATTTCGGTGTGCACGCACACCCGAATCAGCTTCCGCGAAAACTCACACGTCCGTATCGACGATGCGTACGTATCTGTGAAGACCGCACGCGACCAAGTCGTCCCGTTTGGCGGGGCGGACTCAGTTCCGGGGTGAAACAGGGTCTGGTTTTTCCTGTTTTTGGATCGCGGTGTGCGATCACCACAGGACGCGATGTCCCGAACAGTTTGTCCGGACACCGAGAGGGTCATACAGGCTTCACAACGCAATTTACGGAAATGGAAACGGAGCTACGAGGCAAAAGATACACGTACCTGAAGGGACCCAAAAATCAGGGTCAAATCGTGTCCGTATCGTGTCCGACACGACACGAGAATAGGGAAAGCTAGGGTTTCTGATTTGCGGTCTCCGGCGGTGGTCCGGCCGGCGGAGGGCTGAGCGGCGCTGCTGGGGAGGCCGACCGGGCTGGGCGGAGCTGTGCTGGTGGTCGACGGCGCGCGGGGAGGCCCGGCAGCGGCTGCCGGAGGCGGCTCAGGCGAGGGGTGTTGCTGCCACCGCTGCTGTTCGTCGAGGAGTGGAGGGAGGAGGAAGGTGGGGCTGGGGCTGGGCGCTGGGAGGAGGAAGGTGGTCCGGGGCGGCACTGCGGCGATGTCGGTCGGAGGCGGGTGGTGGCGCACGGCGGCGAGGTAGTTTTGGGGTTTGGGGAGATGAGGTCGGGGTAGGGTTTTATAGGCTGGGGCGGCGAGTGGTTGGCTCCGGGCGAGGCGGAGGGGAGAGGGGGTCGTGGGCCGAGGGTTGAGGCGGGGGACGGCAACGTGGCCGGCCGAAAAACGCGGCGGCGGCCGCGGGAACGGGGAGAGGGAGTCGTGCGGGTTGGGGGTGACTCTCTCGGGTCGGGTCGGAGCGGGTTCCGGGTTGGGCGGACCCGCCCGACCCGCTAAGCTGGGCTGGGCTGATGCTAACGGGCCGGCCGCGGCCCAATGGGCCTGGGCGGCCCGCAGAAAAAAAATAAAAAATAAAATAAAATAAATAGATAATTAATTTAAATAATTAAAAAATTAGTTTTCAGGCATTTAAAAATATGTCTGAGGCCCAGAAAAATCCAGAAAAATTACCCTAAGTCCAATTTTCCATTCTACACCAAAAAATGTTATTTTCATGATATTTTAATATTATTTATTGCTAATTAAAAATTATTTATTAATTGAAAAGCTTGATTTTAATTATAGAAAATTCCCAGAAAATTTCAGAAAATTGGGAAAATCTAAGATTTAATAATTTGAAAATTTAGGGGGTTTACAACCTACCCAACTTACAAAAATTTTGTCCTCGAAATTTAAGGATAACAAGGCACGAAAAGAAAGGCCGAGAAGTAAATACACCTCAGGGTTCAAAAAGATAGGGGTATCGCTCTCTAATCTCGTCTTCTCGCTCCCAGGTGGATTCGCCGGGAGAATGGTGCTTCCAAGCTACGCGAACCAGGGAGATAACCTGGTTTCGTAGGACTTTCTCCGAGCGATCCAGTATCTTCACGGGTTGCTCTTGGTAAGTCAGACTTGAGCCTACTTCGAGCTCTGAGTGATCCAAAATGTGGCTGGGGTCTGACACATACTTCCTCAGCTACGACACGTGGAAGATGTTATGGACTCCTTCCAGTGAGGGTGGTAATGCCAGACGGTATGCCACTTCTCCGATTTTCTCCTGAATGCCAAAAGGTCCAATGAATCTTGGACTGAGTTTTCCACTCCTTCCGAACCTAATGGTGCCACGTGTCGGGGAAATCTTTAAGAATACCAGCTCTCCAACCTTTAATAAAGTCACAATCAAGTCTTAGTTTCATAAGCAAAATATTTAAATTGACTTGAATTTCATAAATTTAATTACCTCAAATTCCAAGGGCCTTCGGTGGCTATTTGCCCAATGTCGTTGCCTGTCTTGAGCCACTCGAAGTCTATCCCTTATTTGCTTTACCTTCTCAGCTGAATCGATCACCATCTCTGGTCCCAGCAGGGCTCTTTCTCCAACGTCGTCCCATGATAGCGGGGTACGACATCTTCGTCCATACAGAGCTTCAAATGGAGTCATCTCGATGCTGGCTTGGTAACTGTTATTATAAGAGAACTCCACCAGATGTAGGTAGTCTTCCCAGGATCCTCCAAAATCCAGAACACATGTACGGAGCATATCTTCAAGTGTCTGGATTGTACGTTCTAATTGTCCATCGGTTTGGGGATGATAAGCTGTGCTAAATTTGAGTTGCGTCCCCAAGCTGGCTTGTAAGCTCTTCCAGAAGTGAGAGGTGAACCTTGAATCTCGGTCGGAGACAATACTTACTGGAACTCCATGCAGCCTAACAATATGTCTGATATATAAATCTGCCAGCTTCTCTGTAGATAGCCCCACTTTGAAAGGTAGAAAATATGCAGACTTGGTCAGTCTATCTACTATCACCCAGATTGCATCCTTTCCACTAGGTGTTCTTGGAAGTCCGGAAACAAAATCCATTGTGATATGTTCCCACTTCCACTCCGGAATGGGTAGGGGTTGAAGCAATCCTCCAGGTCTTTGTCTCTCTGCCTTGACTTGCTGGCACACTAAACAACGAGATACGAACCTGGCTACTTCTCTTTTTATGCCATGCCACCAAACATGCGTCCTCAGGTCCTTGTACATCTTGTTGGCTCCTGGATGTATAGAGTACTGCGATCTGTGCGCCTCTTGCATAATTTCTTCTCTTATGTCTCCTTGAGGTACATATAATCTATCGCCATGCCTCAGTGATCCATCTTCGTGAATTCTGAATTCTTCTACTAATCCAGCTTGCACTTGACCTCGAAGGCTTCGCAGGCCTTTGTCTTGAAACTGAGTCTCCTTGATCTTGTCCATTAAGGTAGACTGAATCTGCAAGTTCATCATTTGGCCTTTTTTTCCTGGGATAATTATTTCAATACCTAAACTTTCCAAGTCCTCCAGCAGGTGTCTATCCATAGTCAAGTACATCGCCATAGGATACCTGCTTAGAGCATCAGCAACTACATTTGCCTTTCCAGGGTGATATTGAAGAGTGATATCAAAGTCTTTCATTAGTTCCAGCCACCTTCTTTGCCTCATGTTTAGCTCTTTCTGAGTGAAGATATATTTTAAACTTTTGTGGTCTGTAAATATTTCTACCCTTTCTCCATAAAGATAATGCTTCCATAGTTTAAGAGCAAAAATGACAGCTGCCAATTCTAAATCATGAGTTGGATAATTCTTTTTATGAGGTCGAAGCTGTCTAGAGGCATATGCTATTACCTTCTTGTTCTGCTCCAGTACACAACCTAGACCTTTTCCAGAAGTATCACTATAAATAGCGAAACCTCCGGTTCCAGAAGGTAAGGTCAGAATAGGGGCAGTAGTCAGCCTTTTCTTCAATTCCTCAAAAGCATGCTGACATTCATCAGTCCAGGTGAACTCTTCATCCTTCCTTGTTAATTTTGTCATGGGCTCCGCAATCCTAGCAAAGTCCTTCACAAACTTCCGATAGTAGCCAGCTAGTCCCAGAAAGCTTCTAATCTCTGCTACAGAGTCTGGAGTGGGCCAGGATTCTACTGCAGCTATCTTCTTAGGATCTACTGCTATTCCATCCCCAGTCACAACATGTCCCAAGAATTCTACTTTGTCTAGGAAGAAAGCACATTTGGATAATTTTCCATAAAGTTTTTCTTTCCTCAAAGTCTCCAATGCTAACCTCAAATGTTCTTCATGTTCTTCGGGGGTCTTGGAGTAGATCAAAATGTCATCAATGAAGACCACTACAAATTTGTCTAGGTATGGCTGGAAAACTCTGTTCATTAGGTTCATAAAAATTGCTGGAGCATTCGTTAACTCGAACGGCATTACTAAGAATTCGTAGTGTCCGTTCTGGGTATTGAAAGCAGTTTTAGGGATGTCTTCCTTTCTCACCCTTACTTGGTGGTAACCCGACCTTAAATCAATCTTGGAAAAGACCCGAGCTCCACTCAACTGATCAAATAATTCATCTATCCTGGGCAGGGGATACTTATTCTTAATTGTTAAGGCATTCAAGGCCCTATAGTCAATACACATTCGGGATGTTCCGTCCTTCTTGGGCACAAATAATACTGGAGCTCCCCAGGGTGAGACACTAGACCTAATAAAGCATTTGTCTTCTAGTTCTTTGATTTGCTCATTTAGTTCTATTATCTCCTTCTTGTTGATTCTGTAGGGATTTTGGGACACTGGTGCTGCTCCTGGCACTAAGTCAATGGAGAATTCAACTTCTCGGTCTGGAGGTAAGCCTGGGAGATCCTCAGGGAAGACATCAAGGTATTCAGAGATGATAGGTGGCAATTCTTCTGTTACTATGGCTCCACAAATTATGTTATTACCCATTTCTCTAGAACCTCTAGCAAATTCAAATTCTGGCTTGCCAGGGGGCCTGAAGATTACACTGCCTCTGTGACAGTCTATTATGGCATGATGTTGACTTAACCAATCCATACCCAGTACAATGTCAAAACTGGGCACTGGCATTACAAGTAGTCTAGCATACAGTTCTCTTCCACATAGTGAAATAGGACAATTGTTACAGGCATCACTAACCGGGATGATTCCTCCACCGGTAATGATCTTATAACAATTCCTAAGGGGTTTAGTGGTTAAGCTATGCTTCATAAGGAAATCTACTGACATGAATAAATGAGAAGCTCCAGAGTCAAATAAAGTAATAGCTGGTATTGAATTTATAAGCACAGAACCTGTGATCACGTCTGCTGTGGCTTCAGCTTCTTCCAGAGTCATTGCATAAGCACGGCCTTGCTGCGGTGCACCCCTCTGTTGCTGCTGTTGGTGCTGGGCAAAGCGTTGTTGTTGAGTTGGAAGCGGGGGTCCCCTCTGTTGTGCTGCTGGGGGCCTGGCCTGGACTGGAGCCTTTGGTGCAGCGGGGCGTCCTTGAGCAGCAGGGCAGTCCCTCAATTGATGTGCTGGGGAGCCACAATAGAGACAGGCACCTAGCCTCTTTCTACAGTCTTGCCAAGTGTGGCCTGGTTTTTGGCAATAGTTGCAAGGGGGAGCTCGCTGGTTCTGTCCCTGAGCCTGGTGTTGGGGTGCTGGAGCTCGAGGGAGAGGACGCTGAGTTTGCTGCGGGGCCCTCTGCTGTTGTTGTTGTTGTTGTTGAAAAGGGCGTTTGTTGGGTCCCGCATTTCCGGTATCTCTTTCTCGCTTCAGTTTGTGCCCCATATCTCTCTCTACGCCTTGTGCCACGCTCAGGATTTCTTCATAGGTACGAGCTCGGCTGGTGGTTACAGCAAGGCGAATATCCGGAGACAGCCCCTTCTTGAATCTACGGGCTCTGTCCTCCGGGGTACGAACCATGTACTCCGCAAAATGGCTTAACCTGCTAAATTCAGCAGTATATTCATCAACAGACAGGGTACCTTGTTCCAGTCTCTCGAATTGGCTTTCGAGAGCTTCCCGAGCCACTTCGGGGTAGAATTTCTCCTTGAATAGCCTTTTAAAATGTTCCCAGGTGATGTCGGGAGCAGATAGTTGAGGTTCATCTCTGAACCAGGTTCGAGCAATGTCGAACAGTTGCAGGCTTGCGGACTCCACTTTGAGATCATCGGGAACCCGAACAGTCTTCAGGAGTCTCTCGACATTCTCTATCCATTCATCGGCATAGAGAATGCCCTCAGTTCCATAGAATTCCAGGGGTCTTAGATTCTTGAAGTCTTTGGCACTCCCTGGCCTCTTGAGTGGCGACTCCTGGGACTTAATAGCTTCTGAGAGGCTGGTCCGCAGAAGTGCCGTCTGTTCTTTCTGGGATTCCACCAATCCCTGGAACACTCCTAGTAGCTGTGCCCCATCTAGGGTAACTGCCGGAACAGATGGAGGCGGCGGGAGTGCAAGAGTTTCGGGCACATTCTGCTCAGCTGGTTCTGATGTGCCTCCTACAGTGTTCCTGGTCTGGACCATTCTGAAAGATTAAGGGATAGGAAGATCAGAATAGAAATATTTGGAAATCAAAGGCGATAGAAAAAAATTGAGCAGAAATGATATCAAGAATTGAAATAAGGACGCTATACTGTGAATGAGCTTTTCCTAGAATCCTCAATCTTATTCCATACCCTGTCCTAGGGTATTACCCTATTTTAGGATAGGACCTGCATGGGCCACCATAAAAACGTGTCACGACCCGCACCCGGAAGTTCGGGCACGAGTGCGTGGGTACGTCCAGCCTACGCCGCAGAGTCGGCGGTAGTACGCTGTCTAGGTCAATCCATCTAAACTAGTCTAACTCATTCACAATTAACATAGGCAAGATAATAATGAGAAATGAAACTTAAGATTGCAACTGAAAATAAATGTGACAACAGATTCAAATGTTTAAGTACAGAAATTCAATATTCAAATCGGGGACAAACCCGATAAATAAGATAAGAAATAGAAATGAAAGATAGCTACTACTAGCTACTCAGCAGCAGGGGTCTCCTGGGTGGGTTCTGGCTCCTCATAGGTATCATCTGTACCCTCATAAGGACCATAATAAGTAGGGGCAAGATCCTCATCATCGCCTAAATCAACAGATCCAGTCAGGAAAGGAGCAAAGTACACAGTGCACAACAATGTTAAACTAAATATTTATGATAATTAAATATTGAATATCATGTTAAGGAAATTGCATAAAGGAATGTTAATATCTCAGAGTCAAAACTATAAACAGGAATATGAGAAAACAGAAGTAAACGAGCAGGAAAAGAAACTACACAGTCAGCAAGAATATAACATGACCAGAAGTTATCTGTATGAAACTTGTGTTTGTTTTTAGAATACTTAGTTGGCATGTAGGGGTTTATAAGGCTAATCCGGCCGTCATGAACGGCTATTAGTCATGAATAATCGAGATCCGGCTGATGGACAGTCGTGTACCAACAGCTATTATTCACGGCAAGGGGAAGGGTAAACTACATGCCTTTCAGTATTCTCCCACCCGACATGAAAAATAAGACATGAATTCCAATACTCAAGACATGAAAATCTAGCATTTCTAACACTAAGGGTAATCATCAAGGTTACTAGTAAAGCAGGAAATTAATTATCACAATATATAGATTTAACTTGAAGTGCAGGTACTTGCCTGTTGTTTGGATCTGATTAGTTAGGTTCTTGGAGAAAAGTCCAGAGATGAGTCCAAAAGCTGAAATAGCCATTACCATCGTGCTCAGAAGATGTCAAATAGCTAGAAATGCCTGTCCTTGGGTCCAATTTGGAGACAAGGGCAAAAACGACAGTTTCGGGTCAAAACGGGGTCCGCCGGTGGGCCCGCTTTGCACCGAGAAACGCGTCCGGGTCAAAGGTCTCCAAATTCACCAAACTTAGTGTCAACAGGTCAGGAACGCTGATACGAACCCAACGGAACTTCCAGATTTGGATTCCGATGAGCCGAACACAAAATCGCCCGTCGAGCGGGGCCTGTGGGGCCCACGACACGCGATTTCGTCAACGTTCTCAGAATCGAACCAAACTTGACCCACAGGACCAGCGTATTGCTACGAGTCCGGTGGCGCAAGTTTCGTCTCGATCCGACGTGTGTGCACGAAGTTAGGGTGAATTGCCGAAAAGGCAGATACGGGGCGATGTCCGCGGATACGCGTTGATTCCGGTGTGCACGCACACCCGAATCAGCTTCCGCGAAAACTCACACGTCTGTATCCATGATGCGTACGTATCTGTGAAGACCGCACGCGACCAAGTCGTCCCGTTTGGCGGGGCGGACTCAGTTCCGGGGTGAAACAGGGTCTGGTTTTTCCTGTTTTTGGATCGCGGTGTGCGATCACCACAGGACGCGATGTCCCGAACAGTTTGTCCGGACACCGAGAGGGTCATACAGGCTTCACAACGCAATTTACGGAAATGGAAACGGAGCTACGAGGCGAAAGATACACGTACCTGAAGGGGACCCGAAAATCAGGGTCAAATCGTGTCCGTGTCGTGTCCGACACGACACGAGAATAGGGAAAGCTAGGGTTTCTGATTTGGGGTCTCCGGCGGCGGTCCGGCCGGTGGAGGGCTGAGCGGCGCTGCTGGGGAGGCCGACCGGGCTGGGCGGAGCTGTGCTGGTGGTCGGCGGCGCGCGGGGAGGCCCGACAGCGGCTGCCGGAGGCGGCTCAGGCGAGGGGTGTTGCTGCCACCGCTGCTGTTCGTCGAGGAATGGAGGGAGGAGGAAGGTGGGACTGGGGCTGGGCGCTGGGAGGAGGAAGGTGGTCCGGGGCGGCACTGCGGCGATGTTGGTCGGAGGCGGGTGGTGGCGCACGGCGGCGAGGTGGTTTTGGGGTTTGGGGAGATGAGGTCGGGGTAGGGTTTTATAGGCTGGGGCGGCGAGTGGTTGGATCCGGGCGAGGCGGAGGGGAGAGGGGGTCGTGGGCCGAGGGTTGAGGCGGGGGACGGCAACGTGGCCGGCCGGAAAACGCGGCGGCGGCCGCGGGAACGGGGAGAGGGAGTCGTGCGGGTTGGGGGTGACTCTCTCGGGTCGGGTCGGGTCGGGTCGGAGCGGGTTCCGGGTTGGGCGGACCCGCCCGACCCGCTAAGCTGGGCTGGGCTGATGCTAACGGGCCGGCCGCGGCCCAATGGGCCTGGGCGGCCCGCAGAAAAAAAATAAAAAATAAAATAAAATAAATAGATAATTAATTTAAATAATTAAAAAATTAGTTTTCAGGCATTTAAAAATATGTCTGAGGCCCAGAAAAATCCAGAAAAATTACCCTAAGTCCAATTTTCCATTCTACACCCAAAAATGTTATTTTTATGATATTTTAATATTATTTATTGCTAATTAAAAATCATTTATTAATTGAAAAGCTTGATTTTAATTACAGAAAATTCCCAGAAAATTCCAGAAAATTGGGAAAATCCAAGATTTAATAATTTGAAAATTTAGGGGGTTTACAGGTTATTGGTACTTGGGTTTTGCCAGTGCAACTCAGTTTACATTAGTCCTAGAATCAAATAAATAAAAGATTATATTTGAATAGACATAATACAAACAACATATAAAAGCAGTATTGAGGTTTCAGATCGCGGCATATCAATGCATGGTTTAGTTAACTATCAAAATTAAGTTGACTGAGACCGAATGGGCCAACACAGTCATGCGCGTAAGTTCACGTCCCTACATGAACTCACTATGTGACATAAAATAATACGTGACAAGGCCTAGGGAGTCATGATGATAACTATAAAACTTTAGGTACGTCCACTAAACACTAAGTCAAGCGCAAGTCCTAACGTCAATGCCTTCGTCGACTGCACCCGAGGCATTCTCATAAGCATAAAATTATATAATATAATATTTAGAACAAAAATGTGAATAATATTAACTGAATTTAAACAGTACAACAAGGCAAGATATACTTGCCTGGAACTTCATTCACTATATTACACTATGCTAAGCATGCACAAGAGTACAACATATGCAATGTCATGAGTCACTTAGAGTTTAAACCAAACAAGCATTCTAACTAAGTGGGTTGACTAAGGTTGACTAGTCAAATACCAAGAAAGTATTTAAATACTAAGTCTATTAGTCACACAACATCTACAAGTCCTATAAATGTACAACTTCTCAAATATTATAACCAAAGTCATAACTAGGGTTTGTGTAGGTGCTAAGTTGCATGATAAACAAATAGGTTACTTGTGTTATCCCTCTAGGTTCCATGCACAAATATATATAGTGTCCTCTAATATTTCTAAACAACAAGTTAAGGTTGCAAACTACACAACTTAACAATTATCTACATAACAAGATGGCATGTAACTCTAAATACGTTTATTTATACATAGGTTAGGTCTCTGTTAAATATATACAACCATCACAACAACCCCTAATATCAACACCAATACTTTAGCACAACAAGTGCACACAATTATTTGACACTTTTACATCTACTCTAGTATGGTACACTAGCATGGCAACATTGTAAACTCTTATTCTATACATGTGCATAATAAATACTAAACAAATATTGTTCCTAACATGGTTTAAATCATTCTCTAGCATGACACTATTCATATATCAAACTAGTGTATAACCTAGGCAACATTCACACCCACTAGTATTATACTTAACCAACCTAAAACATACAATAATGTAACACTTAAACAATATTCTAACTAATAATTATATTCTGAAATTGAATACACTCATTGAACATATAATAAACTAGAGCCTAAATCAACTACTAATTGTGGTTAAACATACATTCGTGGTCATATCAATGGACAAGAGGAACATCAAGAAGATGATAAGATGGATGATAAAGAAGAAGGGGAAGAAAGTGTTACCAATGGTAGAGGTAGTGACTACGGGTGTTATAGAAAAGAGGAGGAGATGGTGCTGGTGTTGTCATTGGTCGATGAGGGGTGTAGATGGTACTGCTGGTGGTGGTGTTGAAAATGGAGGGGATGGTCGGGAAAGGGGGAGGTGGTGATGATGGTTGTTGTTGCTGTAGGCCGGAAGGGGCAGTGGTGGTTTAGTTGCTGTTGTCGTTGATGGTGATGGAGGTACAATGGTGGAGTTGCTACTGTCGACTACAAGGAGGGAGGATGGGGGTGCTGATGTTGATACTAATGGTGGTGGTGATGCTCGGCTGCTTAGGAGGAAGTAGAAGAAAAAGAAGGGTGGAGTGAAGGTGGTGAACGGTGGTGATATTGGTTGTGGCAGCAGGAGAAGAGGGTGGGGAGATGGTGGTGACTGATGGTGAAGATCGAGTGGTGAAGAATGAGGAGGGAGCTTGGGTTGGAGAGGGTTAGGGCCGGCCAAGACATGTATAAATGCATATGAGTTATGGAAATAAAGGGTTATGATGCAAGGAGCATTTTGATTAAGTGGTGGGGGTTTAAAGTACATGAGTTCAGACCTAGGGAGGGGGTTTGGCTATGCTCCACAAAAATTTCACAAAAATGGGTATGCAAACATATGTGGAAGAGGAAAAGATGGGTTTGTCTTTATCCAAAAATAGCAAATGCTAAATTTGAATTTGAATGAGGTTGAAAATAGGATTTGGTGTGCCAAAATTGGTGTTTGATATATTTTAGGGAGGAGGATTGGTGTGGACTATTTTGTATGAGCCATAGGATTATGAGTATAGGTTTGGGTTGGTATTTGGACTCGTTTTGGGCTCAGTCAAGTTGGTTGCCCAAAATGAGTAGAAATTAGGTCATGGGTGTTTGTCAATAAATTAAAAGTGCTTAGGATCTCAGTCGGGGGTGACACAAGTATCATGGACGTAGTAGACTCGAAATAGATTATCGTTATATATTGGGTTACAAGAAACGGGTCGAGGTTGTATCTCCAATTTTTAATTGAACGGACATAGACGCAAAGTTTAGAATTAAAATTAGATATTTTTTATAAATGTCGTACGATTAAAATAAAGCACAAAAGAGTATAATTATAAGTTACACAAAGGTCGGAATGGAAGACTAGCACATCTAGGTCAAGGATGTGAAATTTGTTTGAAGGAAAAATCTAGAGTAGTGCTTCAAATATTGAAGCAACGGTAAGGTGCACCAAGTAAATTAAATTAAATAAGGTAAATTAATAACTCTATTAACTAATTCAAAATAATCCTAAATAAATCCTAATCCTAGATTTAGGTCAGGGGTTTTACAAACTACTCAACTTATAAGAATTTTTCCCTCAAAATTAAAACAAACATATAATAAGCTATAAACTTGCAAGCAATACTATAGACATACCTATGCCTGGTGGAATTGGCCTCTGGAATATCTGCAGTGTTCTATCATGATGCAGCGGGCACCCTTAGGCCTTATCCTAGGATGACCCACAAATCAAACACTGTCCTAACTTTATCCTACATTCTTTCTGAACGTGCCCCTTATTGCCACAATAGTGACAAGTCGAAAGTTCCCTCTGCTGGTACGGTGCACTCCTCTGCTGCTGCTAGTGCTGATGGATCACTGGATGTCTGATCGGCCCACTCAAGGCTGCTCTCTAGACTGGGGCTGAAGTACCAACACACCTCTCATGTGCCCTATTAAGCCTAATAGTCTCTTGAACCTTTCCTGCCTTCAGGATGTCATGTCACTACCATATTTCTAGATAAGGATAATTTGCTCATTTAGTATAATTATTATTTAGTAATTAATATTTGTTTATATTGTGATAATTATTTATTGTATTTGTGCTATTTAATTATTTGTTAGTGGGATAGACTTTGTTATTAGACTTGTCCTAGTGGAACTATTAGTTAGTCATGACAATATTTGAGCCCAACATGAGATCAAGCCCATTAGACCCTATTCATTAGTTAATTAAGGAGATTAATCTAATTTGCATTAATTCAGAGCCTTTCCAAAATAGCCCTTCTTAATCATTCCTCATAATTAGATAGAGATGGGTACATTAGATATTTATTGTTGCATGGAGAAGAAAAAAGAGGGGGCCGGCCATATGAAGCTCTCCATTCTCTCTCCTCTTTATTAGTTTATTCCAATTAAATTTCCAATTGTGTTCTTCCCCAAATTGACTCATCCTTCCACAAATTTTAATCCAATTCATACCCATTTCCTATCAATTTTATCGTCAAAGAAGCATTGGAGCTTGGATTGCAAGGAGCACTTGAAGAAAGAGTAATTGGCAAGAAGACCGTGTCCTAATTGTGTCTATTGAGCATTTCATTTAAAATCTATCTCCCAATAAATAAATTCTGAATCTGCCCCTTAAATTAGACTATAATTTATGCATTTAACCATTAGAAATTATCTCTTGGCTTAGGACTACCCATAGGATCATGAATTAGGTCCATATGACTTGTATTGTGAAAGTTACATGGTATTTATGTCCAATTAGGGGAAATTATGAGATTAACATATCAAGTGTGTGTCATAAGACCTATTAGATCTAATTAGACTTAGATCGGGATTGTAGGACTAGGTAAGTATCCACAATTCGACACTAGTAGAGCTATCATAGTATTTTGTGATACGGTATGATACGGAGCTTATTTTGGGTGATTTATTTTAATTCTCTTCAATCTTATTATAACAAGTTGCATTAGTTATATATAGGTGTATTTGATATATAGGAATAATTATTGTGGTGTATTGGGGATTTTGGCATCTCTATTGGATGTGTATCATAGAGTATCCTATATGTGCATGCCAAGTATTTGATTTAATAACTCTTTAGGGGGGTTGTGTACACTCATATTATTTTGTATGTATATGTATATATTAGTAAATATATTTATAACTATACGTAAATATATATAATTTCTATTGTAGGTGATGTGTACTCTATGAGTGGATTAGTTGTGTATATGGATTCTGATTAGTGTGTGTGTGTGAGAGAGAGCGTAGTTATGCACTGGACTGTGTGTGTTATTTATGAGTATGTGGAGGTGGGATACACAATTGTGCACCTATGTACATCCAAATGAAGGGGGGAATTTACTATGCTCACTGGTTGTCTTGTGTGTTTTGTGTGTGTTGGTGGTAATGGTATAAGTGTTGAGTAGTAGGGAGAAATGACAGGTCTATTTTAGACCTGGGGATGGTTGGATTAGCATCAGTACATACAAGAGGAGGTCGGTTATAGTTGAGTATTTGGTTCATTAGACAAGGGTCAAGGTGTGAGGGGACAGGCTCCAGTCAAGAGAAGGAGCAGCTTTAGTATGAAGGATAAGCAGCAACAGTAACAACAAGGTAAGGGGAATCGAGTTTTGGCCAATAAAGTAGCATCAGTACACAACAAATTGAGTTCCTGTGAAGTGAAGGAGCAGCTACAGTGCTTTGCTGTAAGCACTGTAGTGCATTGCCGGGTAGAAGGGAATACTTGAGTTACAGCATTGGAGGCTAAGTAGCAGCAGTTAACTGCTCTAGAGAGCAGCAGTTAGTAGGTAAGTGGGTCAGAAATTGAAGCTAGTAATAGAGTTAGTGTTAGTATACTAGTGCATCAGTTAGTGTATGTTAGATATAGTTAGTAATATTAAGGTAGCCGTAAGGGATACATTGAAGGATGTATCGGGGTAAATACTGATGGGAGTTATCTGATACATAACAGTGTTAGTTAAGGGTGACTGAGAGTATAGGCAATTTAGTGATATGAGGGCAAGAGCACTGTGTTCAACACAGTATTGATGTAGTGTATGTTAACTAAAGTTATTAGTTATAACTAGTAAGTATAGGTATTAGCTAAGGTATCACTCATAAACTAAGGTAATGATCTAGATAGATATTATAAGCTAGTGTTAGCTAGTTAGTGACTAATATAGACTAAATAACTAGTATTGGACCTACAAATAGCTAGTTTGACGAAGGTTGACCCAGTTTGACCTAGTTTTAGCTATAATGACCTAGAACCTCATATTTAAGGTATTTTAGCTCATTCCTTACTTATTACACCAATTAACTTGATATTCATATTTAGGTGTGTGTGTGACACCAATTCGGATACCAAGATGTACAATTTGCTCAGGACCATATGAGAGTACATTCTCTTGTACTTTTTTTATTTCATAGCCTTTATGTTTTATGTATTTACTATTGATATATTTGATTCTTGACACAATGGTTTCATGGATTGGTATACGTAGATCTTGGTCATGAGATATTATTGTCGTGGTTACTCAGTGATCGTTATGTCATATTTCATGATTATTCAGTGATTACCATGATATCTTAGTGATTATATAGACCGTGATCGTAGTGCATGATATTATAGACCGTACAGTATGATATAAGTGTTATAGCGTGTCATAATTTGGATCCGTGTACTAGTCGAGGGTTGAAAAAGTATTTATGGATATGTGATCATACCTTATAGTCCGTGATTTAGGATAGCCCATGATAGTTAGAAGACCATGTCACTCATGCGTGATCACGCTAGCTCACATTTTATATATAGCCCGTGTTAGGCCCAAGCCGATCACATCATCTTACTAATATTTCAAGGCACTTTTATTTATATTAATTCCTTTACTCTAGTTTATTACACTATTGTTTCTCACTATGTTGTTCTCAGTTCTTGCCATTATTTATTGTGATGATCTTTCTCGTGATATATGCTAGTTCAGTTATTCCATCATTTATGTTCATTGCTTTTACTGTTTCATAGTTTCTGTCAATTATTGGAACTGCTATTTTGGTTGTACTTTTCTTTAATCCTGACTGGATATATTTTTCATATGATTCAATAGAAGACTGGTATCTTACGCACTACGGGCCACAGGATGGCGAGCCAGTCGACTTATCACCCATAGATCCTGTTGAGTTATCACCAGCAGTTGATGAGGCATAGTTAGTTTATTTACGATATTGTATATGTCAGTTAGACTTTGGCATTATATTATTATTGATGTCTTGGATTGAGATTAGACTTGGACTTATGATGTATTTGTAACTTATTTTCTTTCCTTCAATTCCATATCGTGCATTATTATCCTCTAGTTTGATATTGTGATTGAGTATCGATTACTATTACCATATTATCATATTGTCCTCCATTTGGATTTGAGATAGCATAACAGATACCTTATATATATTGTGTGAGATGTGTAGATAGTATTGTTTACCTAGACAATGTTCTACCATCGATACTGCGGTGTAGGCTGGACGTACCCACTTACTCGTGCCCTTATACCCGGTACTGGCCGTGACACATTTTTGTGGTAGCCTATGCAGGTTTAGAAGTCTTCTCAGTACTGGTACTCAGACTTATAGTATTACTACAAGCTTGTTATAGGATATAGGATTAAGGATATAGGATGAGACGATATTTAATCACTACTAGGAAACATTACTATCTATTAATATTGCTACTTTTATCATTCGAAATAATTATTTGTTTAGAATATTACTGTCCTTTCTTGATGCTATCGTATCTTGAGCAATATTTATTTCTTTGCTTGAATCTGTTTTCAGGATGCCTCCGAAGACTCGATTGTAGTGCTCTGGAGCAGTTTCAACGAGGTCTGTTACTTCGTCACCTCAGAGAGAGCCAGTAGCGACTGTTCTGTCTTCTTTTACTCAACGGATTGCTTCACCTGTCCAGGTATACATTTTAGCAGCAACTTTTGGGGATGCCTTACCACCAGTTCTGAGGACTGTTCCACCAGTTACAGATAATCTTCTACCACCACCACCTATGCCAGCAGACGGGACACAAATGTTCGCTATGTTCTAGGAGATGATGGTGGCACAGCAGAGATAGATGGACGCTCTACTTCAGGGCATCGAGAGTACTCACCATCTAGCACTACCTACTGTAAAAAGGGTAGCACTTGTTCAGCCACATACTGTACCATTTTTTTCTGCACTATACCAGACGAGACTGGGTACCATCATTGACTTCAAGAGGATGGGATCCAAGGATTTTAGGGGCATCAAGAGGATATTGTATGCGAAAAATTAGATCAAGGATGTTCAGAGAGCCCTAAGGCTAGCACAAATCCCAGAGGCTTACGGGTGGAGGCAGCGGGCAGCCTGATATTCGATATTGCGCTGACATTATTTTACACGGAACCAAGGGTCGTAGTATCAGGAATGACTTGGGAAGATTTCAAAGAGCTTTTCAAGGAGAATTTTATTCCAGATGTGGTTATGAGTGCTCTAGAAAGCCAGTTCCTATATCTTGCCCAAGGAAACATGACGATGGATGAGTATATAGCGGAGTTCTATATACTAGTCATATTAATAGTAGGACATAATCCTCTAGGGAAGGCCCAAAAGTTTTAGAAGGGTTTGATCATGGAGATCAAATATCTACTAGAGGACACCATACTGCAACATTTGAGGATATCCTGTTGGACGCTCAGTGGGAGGAGGATGACTTGGAGCTCAAATCCAAGGAGATGCGAGATACATCAGGAGGAGCTAGCAGTAGTGCTGGTCCAGCCAAACGACCCCAGTTTCAGCAACATAGGACCTTCCAACAGCAGATACAGGAGTTTCATGCACCAATCCGAGCATCGATATAGCAGACAAACTAGGCCCCGAGACCATCACAGCAGGCCCCATAGTGTGGTCAGTGTTGGAAGATTGGACACCCGAGAGGTCTGTAGGAAGAGCCTTGGAGTGTGCCTCTATTACGAAGATCCAGGTCACCGGTTGAGGGAGTGTCTAGTGGCTCCGGTTCGAGCAGGCCAGGGAGTAACACCGACACAGAGAGTACCAGTGAGACCACCTATGGGACAACAGTGGGGACCTCCTTTATATACTCAGCAGCAGTATTTTGTCCATAACCAATACCAGCAGAGAGGTGCACCACGAGGGCAAACTTTCTCTATGGTAGTTGAGGAACCGTTCCGAGATTTAATATCAGCTTAAGTTCTTCTTAATTCCATTCCAGATTATACTTTGTTTGATTCTGGTGCTTTCTATTCTTTTGTATCTGTATCTTTTGCTCTTAAGCATCGATTAGATTATGAACCTTTGGCTAGAATTTGCAAGATCATAATTGGAGGAGGTATTATCTTGGTCAGTGATGTTTGCAAGGATCGGAGAGTTATACTGGGAGGCCGAGAGTTGAGCGCATGCTTACTCATAATATCACTTCTGAGCTACAATATTATACTTAGGATGGATTGGTTGAGTAAACACCATGCTAGTATAGATTGTCATGTTGGCAGAGTTTTTTTTCGACCACCAGGAGATCCAGAATTAGAGATTGCCAGAGGATTAGTGGAGCAGTGCGATGATGCCATCTGTGGAGTCATGGTGGAAGAGAAGGAGTTATCACATCCGTTGATAACAGAGTTCATGGATGTATTTTTGGAGGAGTTGCCAGGTTTGCCGCCAGACCAAGATATTAAGTTCTCTATAGATTTTGTGCCAGGCGCTGAGCCGATATCTCAGCACATCAATAGAGTTAACAATAGTAGAATGGTAGAATTGAAGAAGCAGGTGGATGAGTTACAGGACAAAGTCTTCATTTGATCCAGTTCATTACCATAGGGTGCTCCAGTATTATTTATACCTAAGAAAAATGGGTCAGTACACATGTGTATCAACTACAGCGCTCTGAACAACCTCACTATCAAGAACAAATATCCTCTACCGAGGATTGATGATCTCTTCGAACAGTTGAGCGGAGCAAAGATATTTTCAAAGATAGACTTGAGGATAGGTTACCCCTAGGTGAAAGTAAAGAAGGAAGATATTCCAAAGACAGCTTTTCGGACCAAGTATGGCCAGTTTGAGTTCATGGTGATGCCATTTGGGTTGACTAATGCCCCAACGATATTTATAAATCTGATGAATAATGTATTCTACCAGTATCTGGATAAGTTTGTGGTAGTACTTATTGATTATATTCTGATATATTCGAAGACCCTAGATAAGCATGAGGAGCATCTGAGGATAGTTTTGGAGACCCTCTGGAAGAAGAAGCTTTATGGCAAGCTTTCGAAGTGTAAGTTCTTCCTTGACAAGGTTGAATTCCTTGGGCATGTGATCACAGGTGATAGGATCTCAGTGGACCCAAAGAAGATTTTAGCAGTGGAGTCGTGGGCTACTCCGAGTTCAGTGGCAGAGATCCAGAGTTCTGGGTCTAGCAAGTTATTACCAGAGATTTGCACAGGAACTCTCTAGGATTGCAGAGCCAATGACTAGGCTGACCAGGAAGAATATGGAGTTTTTCTGGACTGAGGAGAGTCATGACGCTTTTGGCAAGCTAAAGAAGAGGTTGACGACAGTTCCTGTATTGACATTGCCATCAGGATTAGGTGGATTAACTATCTACAGTGATGCTTCAGGAAAGGGTTTGAGTTGTGTCTTACAATAGAACAGAAAGGTGATTGTCTATGCATCCAAGCAATTATCTTCTCATGAGAAGAATTATCCTACCCACGATTTGGAGTTGGAAGCGATCATCTTTGCTCTAAAGCTGTGAAAACACTATCTGCACGAAGAGCATTTGGAGATCTTCATGGACCACAAGAGCTTTAAGTACGTGTTTACCCAGAAAGAGCTAAACATGAGACATGGGAGGTGGTTGGAGTTGATGAAGGACTTTAACATTTCATTGCACTACCCTCAAGGGAATGCCAATGTAGCCGCTGATGCCTTGAGCAGGTATCTAGTGGCTATGTGCTTGATTACAGATATATATTTATTGGCCGATCTTAAGAGCTTGGGTATTGAGGTGCTAGTACTAAGTGTCGAGATGCACATATGGAGACTGTAGATACAGTCAGAGCTGATGGACAGGATTTGAGCTATGCAGTAGGATGATGAGTCTCTGAGGAGCATTAGAGCACAGGTTCGGATAGGATTATCCAAGGATCCACTATTGCTGATGATAGATCACTACGACACGGTATCAGGTTGTGTGTGCCACTTAGGACGTTATGCGAGGAGGTTCTTCAGGAGGTGCATCGATCGTAGTATTTTATATATTCAGGTTCTAATAAGATGTATAGAGATCGGAGGGAGCATGTACAGTAGTATGGCATGAAGCGGGAGGTAGCGTACTTTGTATCCAGAGGTTTAGTGTGCTAGCAGGTAAAGGAAGAGAGGTATTGGCCAGGTGGTTTACTTCAGCCTTTTCTTATTCTAGAGTGGAAATAGGAGCATATTACTATAGATTTTATTTTAGGGCTTCCTTCTTATCTAGGAGGTAAAGACCCAATTTGGGTCATCGTAGACAGGTTGACCAAATTATCCTAGTTTTGCCATTGAAAGAGGGTACTTCTAGGGCAAAGCTAGCGGAGATGTATGTACGAAAGATTGTCAGATTGCATGGAGTTTCTGTGAGCATAGTCTCAGATCAGGATAGTCGCTTCACATCTTACTTCTAGAGGAGTTTGCAGGCTAGCTTGGGCACCCAGCTCAAGTTTAGTACCGCATATCAATCCCAGACAGATATGCAGTCAGAGAGGACTATTCAGACTCTCGAGGATATGCTTCGCACTTGTGTTTTAGATTTCAGAGGCTCTTGGGAGGATCATATTCACCTGGTAGAGTTTGATTACAACAATAGCTACCAGGCCAGTATTTAGATGTTACCACTCGAGGTTTTATATGAACAGAGATGTCGCACTTCTCTATCTTGGGATAATTTTGGCGAGAGAGTCTTGTTGGGACCAAAGATAATTTTGGATGCAGCTGAGAAGGTGAAGCTCATCAAGGATAGACTTTGGATGGCGCAGGACAGACAACAGCATTGGGCCAATAGCAACCAGAGACTTTAGAGTTTGAGGTATAGATTTTGTTTGCTTGCTTATGATTGCTTTATTTTAGATTGAGTGTTATGGGTGTATTTTTTTCTAGGTTTACGATATGGTGTTCTTGCAAATTTCTCGGATACGAGTCACTATTCACTTTGGTGGAGGTAAAAAGCTTAGTCTACAGTATATTGGGCCCTTTAGTGTTCTTACGAGGGTCGGTGCAGTGGTCTATAGACTAAACTTGTCGCATGCATTAGAGGGAGTGCATGATGTGTTTCATATGTCACAGTTAAGACGGTACATGGCAGATACTAGTCATGTATTGGATCACTCGGGGATCATGTCACGACCCGCACCCGGAATAAGGGCACGAGTAGTGAACAACGCCGAGCCTACGCGACATCATTGGAGGTAGAAGGATGTCTGGTTCAATCATACTATGTAACTATCTCATACAATATATATATGGTACCTTTCAACGTTATCTCAACTCCAAAAGGAGAAACAATATGATATATGATAATGGTAAACAATACTCAATCATAATATAAAACTAAAGAAGGATTAAAGCGTGATGTGTAATAAAAAAAGGAAATAAAAGTCATAATACATCCAAAAGTCCAAATTCGTAAGTCTAGACATATCCACTCCCAGAATAATATATACATGCCATGATTCTATAAATGTGACTAAAATAATATCCAAAAATATATAACTATGCCTCTTCGGACACTGGCACTAGGTCCTCCTACTCTAGGGAAGTATCCTTTAATGTCTCACCATCTTGCAGCCCGTAATAAGTGGGACACCGATCAATAAGACAATCATCTGAAAAATATATGCAATCAGGATTGGAGCAAAGTACATACCTCTGAAAGAAGTTCCAAATACATGGTAGAGCATATATGACAAACAATAGAAAAGAATACAAGATAACTAATAATAGGAAATGTAATGAACTAGAGTAAATATGTGAAGTACTAGAATGAAGAACATGCAATATGAATAACTGCAAGTGATGAAATTAGATAAACTAGCTAATATGCCATAGAGTACAAGTTCGTTATGTGATCGATTTGGGTTTAACATGAATATAATATGGTAACTTGGTTACACGTGTAAAATATAATCGATATGTACATGAATACACTTAGACTTGATCACATAACCAACTCCTACTACCCCGTCCCCAACCAATACTCATGGATTTAATCACGACTACTAACATGAATATAGCCACACTGAACACGAGTAGCATGTGAACAAGAAGTACATAATAATCAATACCCGATATATACGATAAAATACATGTGAATGAGTATCTTCTGAACACGGTAGGGGATAACATCCCATGACAGGATTCATTTAGTACCAGTCTATGTAGCCACTGTGTCAGAATCAAGTAAATAACTTTAGAACAAGTGATATATACACTATCACGAAATAAAAACTAATAGAGAGATGTACTCGCCTATGGTCCAAAGCAAAAATGGTTACTCAATGTTTGAGCTGGTGTGACACAGACCTATATATGAAATATTATGTTATTTGGGTATAGATGTTATGCCCCGATCTCTTGCAGGAATCGACCATCCTCGCTGGGCGTGAATCACTGCGCCAGCGCTCCCGTGGGACGTTCGTTTTCTTCGGGACTTGATGTCGTACGAGCTTGGGTTTGCGTCCGCACAAGGCAATATCGTTAAAGTTGTGGCAATTATCGAATCGATCGAGTACACAGTGGTGGGACAGTATTACAAATAATAATCCATCTGAGTATACGGGACAAATCATAAGACACAGGGTTCTCTGAATACAATGACATCGTTCCATACATTATGTCCATCTATACAAAGGTAGCTCAAAATGATCGATATGGCTCAAGGCATCAAAACCAGATTTTTGGGTCCTGGGATGAGGCACGGTTATCACTTCCTCAGATGATCCAGCACCTATGAACAAACAAACTGTTGGTGGGCCAGCACTTTAGAGAATATACTGGTGAGTTAAAAAAATCAAGGAACAGAAGCAATATTCACTAAAACCAACACTAAGTAATTATATTATAAAATATTCTATTACTAGTGATCTTTCTAGTTTTACCTAGGTTCGTTACATGCAATACAGGAATTGATTTATATTACTTCTTTTGGAAATATCTTTGAAATCAGAGTTCAAGTTCGATATACGAGCAAGCAGGCAAGGCAAGTAGTTCATGCACGATAAGCAAGTTTAATTACTATCTCTGGTGCACAGAGTATCTCATGAGTCATATTTATTTCTTTTAAAACTCTAGCAGGCATCTAGTAGACTATCTTCTTTATACTATTTAAGACGATCATCATATTCAAGCAATCATGCAAGTCTAAGTGCAATACAAGATAGTATGCAAAATAATTTATCACTTATATTGTGATTCTTACCCCTTTTGTCGAGCGGTTATCCCTGCAGCAGACATACAAGTTAGAAAAATATGCATATATAAACAAGGTTTTCTTTCCTTGTCCGTTTCAGCATCAAACAGTTAGGTATGCAAGAAGGCTAATCTAGCATGCGCCATAACTATATGATGGCCCACAGAAAACACATGAATAGCAGTTGGAACTACAAGCCCAGGCTAACTATTGGACAGGATACCGTCCTAATTGCGAGGACTACAAGCCTCAGGGTGTTTCGATTATCTCCCCCAGGACGAACGATTCCCAGTGCCCTAGGAAACGCTCGAGAGACAGTACCTTGTACACAAGTTGTCAAAAGACCGATGCAATGAATGTGATTCAATCAGATAAAGACTATATGATGCATATATCTGTGACAAGCAAACATGATATCAAACGATAGAGCCAAAGTCCTCAATTCTCTTCTTTCAATCAAGTCGATAGGTTCGATACGTTCAATCAATTTGATAGGTTCGATCATTTTGATAGGGTTAATCCTCTTTCTTTTAATCAATCGATATATTCGATAGCATA
Organism: Iris macrosiphon; assembly: GCA_036927795.1. Lineage (NCBI taxonomy): Eukaryota > Viridiplantae > Streptophyta > Magnoliopsida > Asparagales > Iridaceae > Iris > Iris macrosiphon. The sequence continues at coordinate 119,805,747 of JAYESA010000006.1, forward strand.
CTATACAAGTTATTCAAATAGTTCTACCTTTCAAGCATCAATGACAATCAAAATATGGCATGATTCCTCAATCTCATTAGCTAAGTATGTAGTTCTACTCTTGTTTAGCATACGATAAAAACATATGAATATTCTTTTACTCTTGTTTATTAGCATGGCAGGTTCGTTCGATAACGGTGTCCAGTGTAACTAAGTATGCAATATTCGATTCTTTAACTTAGTATGGCAATGGTTCTATCTCTTTTAGACAAGCATAAAAGTTCTCTAGTTAAGCAAGTAGGTTCTCGTTCTATCATTCTCCGTGCGAACAATATCTTATTAAGAAATAAGCATTTCAAAAACTCATATTCATTATTAAGGCATGTAAGAATCAGAGAACGAAGTCCTGCCCACTCACCTAGATCAATCATCTTGTGTTTCGATCAAAAACTGTCCGAAAAGACTTTTACTTGAGTCATCAAACCGATATCTCTTGTATATAGTGCCAACGCGGAGTAGGACACTACAGTAGAGAAGTGATAAATATGCTAAAGTGAGTCAAAATATGATTTCTAGGTCATTTCTATATCAAACTAGATTATTTCCTTCATTATTGGTCCAAATCTAGCTTTTAGGTCGATTACAAGTTTAACTAGTTGGTACTAGGTCATAACTAGATTTTTAGGTTGATTACAAAGCTATACTAGTAATTACTAGGTCATACTAGATTTTGGTTAGGTTCTAAGCTAATATCTAGCTTAATACTAGGCAATACTAGTTATACAACTATTTTACTAAGTACCTATATATATACTATATAATAAAATACACTAGTCATACTTACTAGTTAGTATTGCATAGTATTTTGACTAATTACCCCACCCATATAACTAATACCTTAGTAATCTTACTCAATTACCTTATCCATGTTTTGTATCTCAAGGATACCTTACATAACAATATCCACTACCCATAGCTTATATACTAATTAACCAAACAAGTCCTAACCTATACCACAACTTACCTTGTACTTACTATCTTCAATCTATACCCTACTCAAACCTTACTTAACACTACCATTACCCTATGCTGTCCACTATGAGAATACCCTTAGTACATGTATCAGTCTCAACACTCATGTCTGTCCTACATACTCACACTGGATGCACTCTCTGTATCCATACTTCAAACCACTTGGTGCACACTTAATCACACCTCACATGGAAATAACACACTGATTCTTGCCCTTGCAACTGATACTATATTTTGATGCAGGGAATGTAAGTGTTGCTCAACATTATGTCTACTACACAGACCTGGAATAGACTTCTCAAGCCTCCCTCACACACCTACTTTAACTCAAGTGTGAACTCAACATACCAACTCATCCTTCCAGTTCAGTTGCATAACTGACTTCAAAGTTCTCCCATATAAGTTGATGCTACTGCCATGATACTAAATCATATCTGCACAGATCTTAGCCTCCCTCTTACCTGTTGTTTTGAAATAACTCAAGGTTGCTGCTGTTACTAAGGCATCAGTTGCTCTAGCTACCTCCAGGGTAACCCTATTACTGTTAATCACTAATGCATTAATCACTGATATGAGACGCACACCTCAGTGTGTACACTGATACTTATCATTGTATTCATTGACACATATTAGTGTTCACTTGATACAAATCTCATCATTAAATACTAAATACCCCTCTTCCCTTGCACAACTGACACACACACTGTATGTTGACATGAGCCTCCCCACCTGTCCTAGTTACAGACTAGTCCACAACTGGACTTCTACGGCCTTGATTCAAAACTGATACACACCATTCATTAACACTATCCTTCCATAGCAACACTACTCACAACAATAACTTATATGATATAAATACGAATACATATATGAATATTTATATACAACACATATAACTATATGTACATGCACATACATATATCTATATATGCCTATATAATATATAACACTCATATAAATATATACTCGTATGAAATATATATACAAAAGACATTAAACAAACATCTAGAGTGTGTACTTAGGAAAACTATGATATACATCCATTGGAGGTGTCAAAACCCAAATTCCTCAACAATAATCATTTATAGAAGCTAAATACATTAAAATACAACTAAACTAACTTGCTACAAAGAAAATTAAGAAGTAATTACACAAAACACCCAAAATAGAGCTACGTATCCCACAATATCATACCGTATCATGATATGACCTACTTGTGTCAAATTGTGGACACGTACCTAGTCCTATAATCCTGATCTAAGTATAATTAGATCTAATTGGTCTCATGACACACAATTGATGTGTCAATCTCGTAATTTCCCCTATTTTGACACAAATCACGATGTAAAAATCATCATACACAACCAAAGAGCCCACGCACTCGTGCCCCTATATCGAGTGTGGTTCATGACAGATGATCATGTTATATGGTACTCTTGCTAGTTCTTTATTTTGTAACTAGCTTCATGATCATCGGTGTATGTATAGTTTGGGATACCTTATAATTATATATTTGGTGATCATTATAGAACTATAAAAAGTGCGTCCCAGATAGATGGCACAGTTTTTTACAAATAAACCAAACAAGTAGAAGAACGAAGCACTTTCTACTTGTTCCGGAAGAAAGACGCACATTTTTTTACTTTGGTGCACTTCTCATTAATTTTAGAGGATGGCACATTATTCAGAGAGCAAAAAAGTGGCACACTTTTTTAGTATTACAAAAGCTCACGCACGAACGATCTTTCGTCTCTCAGCATTTAATGCAACAGACTGACAGATGATATATGCATAAATCGAAGAGTCAGAAGTCATCATTACAGTGGAACTACGGCAAATAGACCCATGTGGTCGTTTAGCGACCCCGTCGCTATGCCAACTTCTTCAAAAGTGCGTCGCTGTGCAAGCTCCCTCAAAAGTGCGCCATAATGCCAACTCCTTCAAAAGCGCGTCGTAGTGCCAACTCCCTCAAAAGTTCTCCGTAGTGCCAACTCCTTCAAAAGTGTGTCGTAGTGCCAACTCCCTCAAAAGTGTGTTGCTGTGCCAACTTCCTCAAAAATGTGCCGTAGTGCCAATCTTACAAAAAATGTGCCAGTCTCCAGACGACTTCTAAAGTACACATATTATCCAAACCAAAAGTGAGAAAGTGAGTGCATGTCTTACCTACCGTACTTCTTACAAAAAATGTACAAATAACTGTCCCCACGACCTATATTTTTCTCGTATAGGAACCTATGTGTCAAGCAGGCAACAAGTTGTGCACCCACTCATGCAGAACGTAGGGTGTTAATCCACCAAATGTGCATGCACAATGTTAAAAAGTGTTGACTGTCTATAATGCATGCTCATTCTCCTAACCGCTCATAAACTCTATAAATATAGATTCTATACAACCATTAAAACCACAGCTACCTACAGATCACACGCAGAGAGGAGCATATGCAGAAAGATAGAGAGAAAGGGGCTATAATTTTTATGTCTTTGAAATTCAAGAACCGAGTGAGAAAAATAGAAACTTCTCGTGCCGTTATATCCCTACCATATTTTCTAGGAAAGGATATTTTGGTATTTTTTAATTAATTAAATATTGTGCATATTGAATAATTATTTGTTATATTATTTAATTATTGATAGATGTTACTTTATTGTTTTGGACTTGTGTTAGTGGACCTAACTAGTTTATTTTAGACTCATGGACCAACATTTATAATTAGTTAGAATTGAGCCCAATTAGAAGCCCATTCATTAAGGAGGATGATTAATTTAACTAAACCATTAGACTAGAACCTTCTCTCCTTTATTATTTCTTTATGAGAGGCCCTATGGGGTATAATGGACATTACATAGTAGCTTGAGGAAGGGGCAAGGGGGGCCGGCCATTATAAAGAGGGGGAAAAAGTTTTTCTTTCCTCTTTTTATTTCAAAACTAGATCTAGAATTTCTTTCACCCAAATTTTGTTATTTTTACATCAATTTCTTACCAAATTTTATCACAATTCATTCCCAAATCACCATTGGAAGCTAGTAGAGCAAGAATCTAGAAGGAGAAAGCAAGGATCTACAAAGAGGAGCAAGGATCTACAAGTTGGAGGCCAATTTCATCAAATTTGGAGGTTGCATTGGGAATCCATCTCTCAATAGGTACAATTCAATTTTTTTACTTTAATTAGGCTCTAAATCTGAGATTTAACTATGAGAAACCACCCCATATGCATAGGCTACCCATAGGAATTAGAATTGAGTTTATACGAGGCCTATGGAGAAAGTTACGATATTTTTTGTGTAAATTTTGAGAGAATTCCGAGAGTGACACTTGTTGTATTTGTCAATTGGTCATATAGATCAATTTGATATATGTTTGATTATTTATGGCTAGTGTTGTATCCACAATTGGATACATATAGGTCGTTTCCCAACAAATTGGTGATACGTGTTGATTTGGGGGTTTTCCTCCAATACGGGACTTTGTACATGTCATATTTTAACATGGACACGTAGATATGTGTTTGACTCTTCGTATTATTCATAAATAATATTTTAGACTTACTTGTGTCCTTCAGGGTACGTTTGGTTCTGTGGTAGACTCGTATTGCAAGCGTATCATAGATCTAGTGCGATACTGGTGCGATGCACTCCACGTGTTTGTTGTGTTGCATTTCTAGATCCAATTTTCATTATTCATAGCTATTAGTATCATATATATTTTTATATATATGTATATATAATGTTATTATAAATGTGTACTTAAGAATGTGTATATATATATACATATATAGTGTGGTTATATATATACATAGGTAGTTATGTATCCATAAGTTGTTATGTTATATATATATATATATATATATATATATATATATATATTGAGATGTATATTGAGATATGTAGCTATGTGTGTATAGTTATGATATATATGTATACTTATATATAGTGTTAGTATATACGTTGAATATATCTATATAGATGTTTATATACTTGGTTACCTATATATATAATTGCTAAGTATATATATATATATATATATATGTGTGTGTGTGTGTGTGTGTGTGTGTGTGTGTGTGTGTGTGTGTGTGTATTTGTGTTTGTGTGTGTACCTACATATAGGTATTTATTAAGTGTAGTAGAGATGTTTGTGTGTGTGTTGTGTGCTTGTGTGTGTGTCGGGCACAAAGGAAGAGAAACAGTTCAGCAAGGGGGGTCAGGAACCTCAGTACATAGCAACTCGGAGAAGCAGAATCAGTAGCAACTTGGAGAATACAGCAGCATCAGCTACTTAGAGAAGCAGCAACAGCAGCAACTTGGAGAAGCAGCAGCTGCAGCAACTTGGAGAAGCAGTAGTAGCAGCACCAACTTGGAGGAGCAGTTGTAGCAGCAACAACTTGGAGAAGCAGTAGTAGCAGCAACTTGGAGAAGCAGATATAGCTGCAGCAACTTGGAGAAGTAGTAGCAGTAGCAACTTGGAGAAGCAGGGGCAGCAACAAGTTACAGAGTTAGGTAGTATGGTTAGTTAGTTAAGTGATAACTAGTTCTAGTAATTAGTCATCCATTTAGTTATCTAGTTAGTTATTAGTTAACATTTGGTTATTAGCTAGTTGATAGATTAGTTAAGTTACCTAGTTTAGTTAATAACTATATGTATATACTTGTGATTGATTAGTGAGATAGATGTACACATATATACTAATGTATCTTTAAGTTATCTATATATGTAGATATGTGTATATATGTATATGTATTATGAGTTAGTGATTAGTTTGGTAGTGAGTATTTAATATTCATTTTAGTATATACTAGTAGTTGACATTAGTGAATACTAGAAATTATATTGGATTGATATATACATGTATTAGTATATATAGTTAGTGGGGTAGTTAGATATATACTAGATATCATATTTACCTTGAGATACCAAGGTAAGTGTCAAGGTATTGAGGATATTCAAGGTATTTGATTTTGAGTATCAAGATGAAGGTTTAGTAGTGCGATACCGCATTAGTTCAAAGCCAAGGTATCCATTTAGCAATTGTAATTTGGGGTAGTATATTTAATATTGATTGAATATGCAAATATGCTATTTTTATATCTCTTGTTTGCGTATCCTGAGATACGGTATCTTAGTATCTTAGATTTAGCTAGTGTGGCCTAGTTTCATACGGTATGAACCCAATATCATAGATAGACTCATGCAACCAAAAAATAGTAGTTTGACCATATTTGACCAGTTTGACTTAGAGTTGACCTAGTTTGACTGTTTTGACTTAGAAATGGCTCTTTGACCTAGATATTGACTAGTAACTTATTTTTATTCCAAAACCTTGTATTGATGTTGTATTATATATCTAGGTCTTCGAGACACCTTACCAGATATACGTAAGACTATTTACCAGCCTTCAGGCGAGTACATTCTCTGATAGTTTCTTATTTATGATATCATCTATGTTTATTGTATCTAGTGTAGATATCCTTGATTTTTCGACACGATGGTTACACGGATTGATATATCTTAATCTCGTCATGAGATGTTATTTCTTAGTATATATGGTGTATCTTGTGCAAGCCTTGTTTTATTGTTCTTCATGTATATGTACGGACACTGATTCTCTGGGAGACTAGCTATCTTCCTAGAGAATCCCGTGCCATAGCGTACCATGGTTGGATCCACTATATCAGTCGGGATTGGGGAGTATGTAGTATAGATATGTTATCATACCCTCCTTGTATCAAGCCTTATTTATTGAATAGTGTTAATCATATACCGCATGTATGATTAGCAAGGCCATATATCTTGTATCAAATTCCCAAGCCGATCATAAGCTGGTACTCACTCACTTTGTCGTTAGTATTCTTGTTCATTCTTGTATTTATTTCTAGTATTTCCTTTATTTTATATCTCTTGTATCTATTATTGTATCTTATATATTCACATCTATTAATTGTTACATAGTTTTTATCATTGATTAGAACTAATATTAGAGATGTACTCTGCTCCTTTCCTGACTGGATATATTTTTCTCAAATGACACTAAGGAGTGGTACCCTACTCATTATAAGCCTCAGGATGTTGTGGGCTTAGAGTCAGAGACCCTGGCTCAGGATGGACTCATCCCGACTGAGACATATGGCCCGGGACTTGTAGGTTCTTAGTATTCTTTTGTACTAGATTTGTCTCCAGCTTATTGTTTAGTATTTTTTCAGACTCATTGATGTTATTATTTTGACTCATTAGTTGTATGGTGACTATTCTATTCTTTATCTTATTCGTGCTATTCTCTATCTTAGATCTGTGATTGAGTATATTGATATTATTGGTGGCTTACTATATTGTTAGATAAATTACCCAAACAACGTTCTACTGCCGATTCGGCAGCGTAGGCTGGGCGTTGTTCCCGATTTGCATCCCTACACCGGGTACGGGTTATGACACGTTGTGCCAAACCTTTCTTATTGTTCAAGTCTCTAAGTTGTTCACAGTATTTCCTATATTTCTTCATCGTCGGGTGCAATTCTCGGTCATCGTGTGCATTTCTTCATCGTAGAGTGGTCTAAGGAGTAAAGTGATCATCCGCAAATTAGATCTCTATAACTATACTTTTCTAGAATCAATTATACTTAGATTCCGGTTTAGGATCTTTTTGTAATTTTTTTTCTTTTCAACAGTTTATAACACAAAAGTTTCGTATAAACTTTTTCTCGCAAAAAAGATAACTCTGCTGGGGACTTCCTTCTCCTCTGACGAGAAGGTGATATCTCAACTCGACGCTGCTTCGGTCGGTTCAACGCAAAAACCTTGGTCGTGAAGTTCGACCAACATGCATATAAAAAAATGCTCCATTTTGGGGGTAGTGCCCACCCTTCATCCGCACTCAAGTCGAGAAAAAATCTCAAAGTGTGGGTGCCAAAGCCTCATCATGCATATCCCGAAGTTACTGTCAACATAGGATAGAGCATTCTTATTGACGAGAGTTCCACTGTCAATTTTGTTCCGATTAATGACTTGGTGGACAATTCCCTTGTGTTAAAAAAGGGATACAATTCGCACAACTCGCACAATTTCGAGCAAAGGGTGATCCACACCCAAGCTTCTGAGTCCCTTGCATTAAACAAGGGATATAATTTGTGCAACTCCCGTAATTTCGAGCAAAGGATGATCCACACCCAAGCTTCTGAGTCCCTTGCATTAAATAAGGGATTCAATTTGCACAATTCATGTAATTTTAAGCAAAGGGTGGTCCACACCAATGCTTATGAGCTTGTGCTTATTCATTATAATATGCGGGGTAAGAAAGGCATGGACACTGTTGTCCAAACCAACCAGCACACAAATAAAGTATTGGTCAGGGAGAATCATTCTTCGAACCCCTATTCCTCAGAATCCGAAGCTGAGAGTAGTAATCTCCTCGATTCTGAAACTGACAGTGCAGTCTCCAAATACATGGTTCTTTCTACCAAACCTTTTGTCGTACACATGGATGTTAGTGTTTACATTGTCAGTGATGAACAAGACTCTTCTCCATCAGAATCTATCAAATAATTCCTTCACTCATTATAGGTCCCTCTCAGGGTCATGCACACCATAATACAAAATATATATCAAATGATGACAGCCTAACATTCTGCTACACCAGTACTTATCCAAGTGGCTTCATTCATACCTACACAGCCTACTCCTGGAAGAACGCATATGCAAGATAACACAAATTTAGAAGCGGTCATAAACTAAGAGTTAATAGCACCAACTCTTAATCCGCTCAATATTGGGGGTGGATCTCCACCGGTGATGATTTATGTTCAACTAGGATCCTATCAGTCAACTGCACTACTCCGACCAAAAGATCCTCTAGAAGCTATCCGAGACTTGCATGCACAGGTCGATGTTTTAAAGAAAAAAGACCAACTTCGCAAGATGGGGGTGAAATAGCCTTATCCTCCACATTGGCATAATATTTTGTTCCGTCCTAAATACAAATCCCAATCAATAGTCTTGTTTGAAGGCAGGACATCACCGAGCCAATATATTAATTACTTCAATATGATGATAGCTCATTTTCAGAAAGAAGATGCTCTCCTTACCAGATTATTCATGGGATGCTTGGCCGGCATAGCCTACGATTGGTATCGCAGTTTACGTAATAACTGCATATCCTCATTTGATAACATAAAGTATTTTTCTCTCTCATGATTCTACGAGGGAGGCATGGATATGACGATGTCTTCACTCATCGATATCAAACAGAAGGAGAAAGAATCCGCTTGTGAATTCATTTAGCCTTTTAGGCGTGCAACTCTGAAGTTGCCTCCTGATATTCCAGTCTCTGTATTCATTGATACTTACAAAATGAACCAACTGCCTATATTAGGGATCTGGACAAGTCTAACTCAATTTCAAGGCTGGACGACGTTTATCATCGGGACCGAAGCTACTAAAGGAAACAGAAAAATTGTACACAATTTGGGGTTACAAATGACCAATACGGACGGAAAGCGTCCCTTCAATAGTGCGACTAATCGGAACAGCAAAGGAAATAAAACCTTGGCAATAAATTTGTCAAAGTGACCCACCTCTCCTCCAGCATAAAATCCTCCTGATTCTTCCAGGCATAATAAAGAATATTCCTTTGAAGAGAGTGATATCTCCAGCTTTTTCGAATGCTTGAAAAAAAAGTAAAAAGTTGTAGTTGCCTGATGTCAAGCGGCTAAATGAGGCTGGTAAAATAGACAACCCAAAATACTTCTTATACCACCAATATATACATCACCCTACTAAGGCTTGTTATGTCTTAAAAATTAAGATCGAGTAGTTTATAGATGCTAAAGCTATCACCCTTCACAACAAAGAGAAGACAATCAAGGCCAATATGGTGTCTCTTTAATTTGGCGACTTTCAAGCACAAGAAGTCCTGAACGGCGTTGTCCCAATACCTCGGGCTACGATAAAAGTGGTAAATCTTTCGCTGCCTGGAAGTCAAATAGAAGAATTGGTGCCTCTTACCACAGATTATGGTGAGATTATATGGATTCATCCTGACCTGCTGTCAGATTGGGACCAGGGAGCAGCATATTTCAGTTCAAAATCTAAGAAGGGTAAGAATTATAAATCATGTAATATAATTTCTAGAGATAATCATTCAGACAGAGATCAAGATTAACATCAAGAAGATGTATCTCTCGAGAACGTGAATGCTTAAGTTTCAAATATAAAGGCATACTTGTCTGCTTAGTGTAGTTTATACTTGTTGCCTCATTTTAATGCTCGTCACATAATTATGCCACAATCAGGTAATACTATCCGTGCTCGTACATACATCTTGTTAGCCAGAAGACTATCAAATGGTCCTTCTGTGCAATATGAACCTTCAAGTATCCGAGACCGTTAGGTCGCCAAGGCAATCCCCGAACCTGGAAAATGCATTAAGGCAAGTGGAACACTAATCGAGAATCATGTCAAGTTTACATCTGAACAAGAATTATATCAAGCAAATTAAAATCACAGCTCATGGAGCAATGCTCGTTCAGAATAAAAATTATGGATTATCTTGTCAACATATAAATTTGGAAGACCCAAGACTTGCATGTCGCAGACAACTTGTGCACAAGGTCATATTTCTGTGGACGGTCGTTGGGGCACTAGAAATGATCCGATCCGGACGGAACTTCATTATATAGTCCATTGTACTGGTCGAGATAGCTTGTAGCACACCTTGTACTTTTGTTGTATACCATCCTCGCTAGTGACTAGTCATCCTTTATGGCTATGCCAACGACCTTCTGTTCATATAGATAAGTCATCCTTACTTAGCGACAATTCGCGTGTGAGTCATTGCATCGCATCACCTGATAATCAGTGTAATCATGCACCTAAAACATAACCTCGTTCACGACACAGTGTTTGCATATGCTATTGCCCATGGATTCATTATATATATACTTGTGCTTGATTTACTTGGTTTTCCTTTGACAGGGAAGGACGGATGGTAAGTTGGTAAATCTCATCGTATTCCTTATATCGTACGGTGTACTACTACACGAGTTAGGCTCTTCAATATTGCCATAAAACTGATCCTAAGACAAGAATAGAAAGATAACTTAATAGATGGTGCACGGAACCTATATAACGTGTTTGGATTTGTCGAGCGGGCGAGAAGCCTCCCCACCAGTGCATTCATGTACTGATAACCCACCAGATTGCTTGCAGGGTGCAGGAGAACCTCATTCAGTGTGGATGCCTTCTTCGTGCGTGCGTTCTAAGGCATGGAGTTTACTCTGGAGCTTTGGAGTGTTGCGTCCGGAACTGAAGCACATATATAAGATATAATATTGGATACATTGCCTATGTATAATTCCACAAATGTAGCCACTTGGCACGCTTTTACTGTTTAAGAGAGAGAGAAAGGCCTGAGCGACTTATAATCTCGGCCTAGTACCGCCTGTAATACTTGTTCAATATCAATAAAGAGTTTGTTTTACTTTTATACTTGTGTTATTCAATACTTCTGCTATTGACAACTCTATAAACTTGTTATCAATCATCTATGCGTTTATTATTCTTCTATCATTGGATAATTTGTGTGACTGTGGATTAGACCTCTTATTGTCTGTTCGGATTATAGCCTTGCACGGGCGTGACATACGCTCGTGCGATATCACGCCCAGTTGGGTCAAGCGATCGTCCCGCGGGAGCGCTAGCGCGATAATTCGAGCCTAGCGGGGAAGGTCGATTGCTTGCGGGAGATTGGGGCGTGACATATTAGTATCAGAGCATGGCTATACGCCTTTGGACTTTATTTTGATTTTCTCAGTTTTGAATGTTCGTTCGTGGGTTATATGCATACACTCTCTCTTAATGTCCTATTGGAATGTTCCATACAATATGTCTAAATACTTTCAAAAAAGTTACATGTAAATGATATGATTGCTTGTACAAAATCGTAATACGAAGACCTTTATGTCGATCTGTGTTAGGCTTGGTTAGAATAACTTGTGCTAGAATTATAAGTTATGTGCGAACCCAAATACCTATACATGATTACCCAACTGGTTAGTGTACGGAATAGAATATTGTTCGAATGGTTAGCTATGCACACAGCCTTTCGGCTAAGTTGTGTTGAGTATCATGCGCCAAGACCCTTTGGTGCAAGCTACTTTGCAACGAGATTGAGATATCATTCAGAAAAGATAAGTCAAATTTAGAATGGAAACCGATAGAAATATTATCAGATTATCGCTAAGGTGAACATAAAGAATCGTGCTTAGATTTTGGGAAATAGCTCAAACGGTATTTTGTATCGGAAGATACAAATCGAATATGGTTTAATTGGATGCCTATCAACAGGATATATAAGAGACTAGATTTATCAGGCGATGCTTAGGTATTGTACAAAAATTCTAAGAAGACTTGGTGAGTATGTTAGTGATTGATGTGAACACGATTGAGGATTTAATGGGTTGAATCAATTTTGAGTGGTGTATGGTTTATTTGAAAATATCCAAACGGATTCAAAGGTCTCGTACGATAATTGGATTAAACAAATTTGAGAATATCTTGAACAAGTGATAAGGCTTATATCGAATAGGGATTCATAGTAATGGAAATCGATATCTTGGTTAAGAAAACTTGTTGAAAACTAGGAGTATCGTGCGAGTGATTTTGGATTAAGACAAATAGATTGAAGCTTGAATACAATATCGTTCGAATAGAAGTTAGTCCAAGAATATATATTATAGTTCGATAAAAGAGTAAGCGATAACATATTTGACCTGGAGTTTGGAAGAACGATCTTGAATCAAGTTCGAAAAGATAACCTTCAAAATCAGTCCCAGCGAGAACGATTATCCTGCGGGAGCGCCAGCCAGGTAATTTCACGTAAGGCGGGGATAATCGAACTCACGGGAACATGTTTGGTGATTATTCCAAACAAACTCGGAGAATAGAACGTATTAAATATAAATAGACTTTGGCTTGAGAAACTAAACATAGTTGTTTAAGGAATGCTAGAAGTAGAATATGGAATTATCAAACGGTAACATTGTAGTTGGATAATTTTACTAGACGAATTATAATCACTGCATAAACGGACATGACTATATATTTATATATATATATATAACTTGGATGGAGCAAAGTAAAATGATAAGGTGTCTTGATTATTTCGAAGATAACCATAACATTCGACGTTCTTGTCTTGTGCGAGAGTAACTCTATGCTCGTGCATACGTCACGTCCGGATTAGGTTGATTATCCAGCGGAAGCGTTGGCGTGGTAAGCTCACGTCCAACAAGGTTGATTGAACTTGTGGGAGACCAGAGCGTGACAACTGATGGATCGTCTTGACTTTTGGTACAAAATAATAAGACGAATTGGAAAATACAAGTGATTCAAAAGTATTTCAGGATAAGTTAGCCTAGAACCTGAAATAAATTATGCTTGATGGTTTCATAAATGGATACATGAATCTTGCTGGATGACTTAGAGTTATACTCAAAAAGGTTTAGAATTGAATCTTGGGTTGGTGGTCTAGACTTAGAAATGGTTATATGGATTCATTCAAACATGTTAAGGAGATAAACTATGCAAATTGCTAGGCTTATTCTGCATCTTGGATATATCATGGATTTTACTGAACAAACTCGAACCCCGTACAAACGAACGTGTTATTGTGAGTAGGAAAATCTGTGCTCGATGTTTAGAAATCTGAGTAATACAAGATTGGATAGAATATCCCGTGCAAATGAATAATGGTTTGATCCTAGGAGTTGGGGCGAGCATCGTACAACAAAATTGTATGATGAATCGTGTGCTTGAACTTGTACCTATGGTCTTGTGAGCTGGCCTAGAAATTAGGCAGACGACCCTATGCTAAGTGATAGAACTTATGTAACCGACTTTAGCATATTGCTTGAACATGCCATAAAACTGGGGCATCAAGACTTAGAGCTAGATTGGGAACGATAACGTGTGCTATATTTGACCCGAACGGATGGATGCTAGTCGGTTGAATCGGATAGATCGTGCGTAAATATAGTATAAAAGTTGAATTGAGTTGGAATGGAAAATGACTTAGAATTTGATTGACCCCGTTGGAAGTATCATCATGATTCATAAAACGAGAACCCTTAAAATTTTCGCAAGTAGCTTGTCCTGTTTCACTATCTCTAAGTTTGGTTGAATGCATATATTTGAGGGACGTCTTGAACGTATGCACGATCTAATACTCAATGATATGTGAAACTCGAGTGCTAAGACTTCGCTATCGCTAAGTTTGTTGACATGCATATATTTGAAGAACGCTTTGAATATGTGCACGATCCAAACTCGCGATATGCCGATCTCGAATGCTAGTGCAAGTGAATATCCGCATAGACAAGTATAACGATTTGTATGAGTTTGCCTCAGCTTTAGATCATCATTCAAGATGGATCATATCATACCCCATGTTAAGCAATATATTTCACGCTAAGACATAATAGAGACCGAGTCAGAACTTTGATTGAATAATAGAGTCATGCAATGAGACCAATCCAGCATACACGCGACACAGTATAAGGAGCGAGTAAAAAATTAAGTTTGAAGAGATCTAGTGGTACCGATTGCTATGCTTGGGATAGATTCGATAATGTGTTAGAATGGCTTGTGCTCAGAAAGTCGCGAGGATGAGACTTTTTCTGAGTGGTGTATAATATAATGACACATTCTGCTCAGGCGGACTGCCGATTCAAACGATAAAAGTGCAATGACCCGACCCGCTTTTTCTCAGCGAGAAAACTCATTTGAGGCAAAGGATTTTCAGACTTGGCCCTTCAGGAGTTCCGGCTTAAACTTTCAGAGGCTCACTCGGAGTATCGTTCGACCAAGGTAAATCATCGCTAAGACGGGTGGCTACGATGAACTTGTCTTTGCTTAGCTAGCATACTTAAAATATGGACGATATATGCTAGTCGCTAGGTGAATCACCCATACATGCTAATAAAGAATACAACCCACTTAGCTAAGGGAATAATCCCAACTTTTATTGCTTGTATTAGAACATGGAAATAAAACTTTGCTTATAAATGGACCCTCATATGATACCTTTGCCTTGTGCAACTAGACCCCGCTATGCCTCAAGTAGAATGATATACACTCTTCATAGTGCATTGTTCACTCATTTATACTGTATGTCTCATAGATAATGTCGTTTGGTATGTCCCTTTAAGGTTTCACTCCTCGCTTTACCCTAGACTCGTGCCAACGTAAAAGCTTAAGTTTAAAATATAAATGCATGCATGCATGTTCAATGTAGTTTATACTCGTTGCCTCATTTTAATGCTCGTCTCATAATTATGCCATAATCAAGTAACACTATCTGTGTTCATGCATGCATCTTGTTAGCCAGAAGACTATCAAATGGTCCTTCTGTGCAATATGAACCTGTAAGTATTTGGGACCGTTAGGTCGCCAAGGTAATCCTCGAACAGGAGAATGCATTAAGGCAAGTGGAATACTGATTGAGAATCATGTCAAGTTTACATCTGAATGAGAATTAAGTCAAGCAAATGAAAATTAAAGCTCGTGAAGCAATGCTCATTCACAACAAAAATCATGGATTGTCTTGTCAAGATATGAATTTGGAAGACCCAAGACTTGCATGTCGTAGACAACTTGTGTACAAGGTCATAGTTCCTGCAGACGGTCGCTGGGGCATTGGAACCGATCCGATCTAGACAGAACTTCATTGTATAGTCTATTGTATTGATCGAGATGGCTTATAGCATACCTTGTACTTTTGTGGCATACCATCCTCGCTAGTGACTAGTCTTTCTTTATGGCTATGCCAGCGACCTCATGTTCATATAGATAAGTCATCCTCGCTTAGCGGCAATCTGCGTGTGAGTCATTGCATCATATCCATAAATTGGAAAATTCCTGAACGAATTGTGAGTATAACATACTTGTACATATGGAATACTTGAACGTCTTCTGTGACACACCTGATAATTAGTGTAATCGTGTACCTGAAACATACCTCGTTCACGACATAGTGTTTGCATATGCTATTGCCCATGGATTCATTATATATATGCTCGTGCTTGTTTTACTTGATTTTTCTTGGACAGAAAAGGATGGATGGTAAATTGGTAAGTCTTGCCGTATTCCTTATATTGTACGACATACTACCACACGAGTTAGGGTTTTCATCATTGCCATAAAACTGATCATAAGGCAAGAATAGAAAGATAACTTAATAGATGGTGCACGGAACCTATATAACATGTTTGGATTTGTCGAGCAGGCGAGAAGCCTCCCCACCAGTGCATTTATGTACTGGTAACCCACCAGATTGTTTATAGGGTACGGGAGAACCTCGTTTGGTGCGGATGCCTTCTTCGTTCTTGCATGCTAAGGCGTAGAGTTCACTCTGGATCCTTGGAGCATTGCATCCATAACTAAAGTACATATACAAGATATAATGTTGGAACATCGTCTATGTATCATTCCATAAATATAGCCACTTTGCACACTTTTACTATTTCAGAGAAAGAGAGGCTTGAGCAACTTGTAATCTCGGTCTAGCGCCTCCTGTAACACTTGTTCAATATCAATAAAGAGCTTATTTTACTTCTATACTTGTGTTATTCAATGCTTCCGCTATTGACGACTCTGTGAACTTGTTACAATCGCCTATGCATTTATTATTCTGCTGCACTCGGATAATTTATACGACTCTATGGGTTAGACCTTTTACCACTTATTCGGATCATGGCCTTGCACGGGTGCGACATACGCTCGTGCGGCATCACTCCCAGATGGGTCAAGCGATCGTCCCGCGGGAGCGCTGGCGCAGTGATTCGAGCCTAGCGGGGAAAGCTGATTGCCTGCGGGAGATCGGGGCATGACAATTTAAATATACATAAGGATCAATGTATTGACTAGCCGTGATGGACCATAGTCTAGGTAGATGGTGATGCTTGTAGCGCATGTAGCGAGCCCCTCTACAAACTTTTACCTCACCCATGCTAAGTTGCTAGCACGACTAACTGATATTCCGCCCAGGATGAATCGGCCCCGGTGCCCCAGCGACCGTTTGCAGGAACCATATACCTTGTGCACAAGTTATCCATGACCATTGACGATCTAAACACTAATTTAACATAAGAAGCATTTTAAAACATTAATATGAACGAAAATACTTTAGCATAGTGCGATGGCATCGTCTACTAGCTGATATGATCAATTCACAAGTTATGTACTATCCATTGAGCAGTTATAGATGAATAAGTTCTAACTACAACTGAACAAAAAATAGCTATATGTATAACGGACAAGCACACAACAATGTGATCGTTGAGAATTCTATGTGACAAGCATTATAAGTGTTTCAAGTCTACTTCTTATTTTATCTTACTTAATTTTATTCTTTTGGTATCGTTGATCGGAATGCATAAATGAGTCAATTTATTAGGAATAAAGACTTGGAAGATGGGCACAAATCAGGAGTAAGGCCACTCACTAGTTGGTAAACTGGAAGAGAAAAGGAGAGATCTTCAAGACTCCGCTTGAGCGTCGCCTACACGATCACCTGCACGCACCAACAAATAATTAATATCTCCTGCTTCGGTCTCCAAGGGTTCGATATGATATGGAAAATCCTAAGAACGAAGGTAATGAAATCCATCGAAACCATTTAACAAAACACAAGTCACAAAACCAACAAGAAAGGCAACCAAGCAGCATAAAAAATGGGCAAGAAAACCAGTGCAATGGAAAGGCCCCTCTCGACTCTGCCGCTGAGTCCTTCCTTGAGACACGATCCGTTGAATATGGGACCTGATTTCGAAGAAACCAATCCACAATGAGAAAAAAATCTTGATTCAATCTATCCCGATCGAACGATACCAAGTATGTCTTGGTCGCGCTCCCCGAATAGGGGGAACGGGACACTACATGGTGGGCAGCGCAGGAGGTTTCTCTCATAGCACCGATTTTATGGGCAATTTTTACTGACAGGTTTCAGGCGAGATATTTTTACGCGGTGGCACGTTATGAGCTTCAGCAGAGGTTTAACAACCTCAGGCAAGAGAATATGACCGTCGACGGTTATGCGACAGAGTTTGCGAAACTTAGTAGTTTGCTCCCACTTTGGTAGCGACAGAGATAGAGAGGGCAAGGAGGTTCCAGCCGGGACTCCATTTAGCGATTATCTTGGCACTGGAACAGCACAAGTTTCAGACCTTTGACGCTGAGATGCGGGCAGCTAGGAGGTATGAGTATACATCGAAGAGGATCATAGATTGAGTTGGGGGCCAAAAGAGGCCCAATATTTTGGGAGGATCATCATCCCAGTCATCAGTACCAACTCTGGCAGTTTGAGCCATGATAATTGGATCTTCGAGGAGGACATCGTCACCTCAGTAGTCATCTCAGATGCGTCCCCAGTAGAGGCAGTCATCTTCTTCTTCCCGTAGTTATTTTTATTGCGAGAAACCTGGGCATATAGTATCAGAGTGTCGTAGGGAACATAGATTATGCTTTGAGTGTGGGGCATCGGACCACATGGTCGAAGGATGTCCTAGGAGGAACCAGACTGGATCATCATCGGCCCAGTCAGCAGTTCGGCCAGCACTACCGTAGTTCAGGGCACCAGCACCAGTACAACCGCAGATTTAGAGGCCTTTGCCTCCACAAGCTCGACCATTCCAGCAAAGGTCGCAGCAGTATACGTAGGCCCAGGCACAGGCGAGACCTAGAGGTCAGCAGTAGAGGGGACTAGCACCCAGAGGGTAGGGCCGAGCCTTCTTACTATCGATGGAGGAGGCTTTGCCAGCAGGAGAGGTGGTAGCAGGTACCATTCTCATCCACTTTTATTCAGTTTTAACTTTATTTGATTCTGGTCCATCGTATTCATTTATATATGCATGCTTTATGATACGAGTTAGACTAAAGTATGAGTCCTTAACTATAAGGTTAAATATACTTATTGATAACGGTCTCGTGGGGGTAGATAGATTGTATAACTCGTGTAGAGTAATAGTGTACAGGAGAGAGTTTCTCGCAAGGCTGATAGAGTTTCCTATGGACGATTATGATGTCATTCTTGGGATGGATTGGTTGAGTGTGAGTCATACAACAATAGATTGCTATAGTGGCAAGGATATCTTTTGTCTACTTGGTAGGAAGGAGTTCTCATTCTTGAGAGGTACAGTAGAGTCACCGAAGGTTACATTGATGATGGCAGAGACTGAGGAGGCATAGTTTTCCAGAGTTGTTTGTGAGTTTTTTGATGTAATTCCTGACGAGCTACCAGGTGTACCACCAGTTAGAGACGTGGAATTCTACATTGATTTGATCCTAGGAGCAGAGCCAGTATCAAAGAGAGTTTATAGAATGTCACCATCTGAGTTGGAGATCTTGTACCGGATGATTGAGGAGTTGAGAGCTAAGGGATTCATTAGACCTAGTACATCACCTTGGGGAGCTCTGTTACTTCTTGTTAAAAAGAAGGATGGTTCACCGCATTTAGTTATTGATTATAAAACACTAAATATGACAACCATTAAGAACAAGTATCCCTTGCTCAAGATAGATGACTTGTTTGATCAGCTCAGTACGACAATTATATTTTCTAAAATCGATTTACGGTCTGGGTATCATCAGATCAGAGTCAGAGAGCAGGACATACCCAAGACGATGTTCAGATCTAGATATGGTCCTTAGGAGTTCCTAGTTATGCCATTTAGAGCGACCAATGCACCAACTATATTCATGTCTCTCATGAATAACATTTTTATACCTTACTTAGACCAGTTTGTGATAGTGTTTATTGATGACATCTTGGTCTATAGTCGGAGTAAGGAAGAGCATGAGCAATATCTTTGCGTAGTTCTACAGATTCTTTGAGATCAGCAACTGTACACGAAGTTTATCAAGTGTGAGCTTTGACTTGATCGTATCTCATTCTTGGGGCATATTATTTTTGGTGGAGGAGTCGAGGTGGATCCTAAGAAGGTAGAGGCTATTAAGAGTTAGCCAGTACCCCGTACAGCTTCAGATATTCGTAGTTTTCTAGGTCTAGCAGGTTACTACAGGCAATTTGTGGCAGACGTTACTAGGATCTCCACACCCTTAATACGGCTAACTTGTAAGGATGTGCCCTTTGAGTGGTCAGATGCTTGTCAGACTTCTTTCGAAAAGCTCAAGCAGAGTTTGATTTTAGCTCATATTCTGACACTTCCAGTGGGACCAGGAGTGGGACTCGGGTATATTGTGATGATTCAGGAGTGGGACTCGAGTGTGTCCTTATGCAGCATGGTAGAGTGATAGCTTATGCATCTCGACAACTTTGAGACCATGAGAAGAGTTATCTGACACATGATCTTTAGTTGGCTGCTGTAGTGTTTGCACTTAATCTCTTGAGGCATTACCTATATGGTGACTTGAGATATATGTTCACACAGAAGAAACTTAACGTACATCAAAGAGGGTGGCTCGAGTTATTGTTGGACTATAATCTTGACCTTCAATATCATTCAGGGAAGGCCAATGTTGTGGCAGATGCCTTGAGCAGGAGAGGAGGAGCTTACTTCTTGATAGAGTGGCATCATATTTTGGAGGATTTGCATAAGACGGGTATCGAGGTAGTATTACCTGGTGATATCGATTTGATGGTGAGTCTGCAGGTTCAGTCTTTTATAGTTGAGAGGATCAGAGCAGTAGACTGGTGATACCAGACTTCAGCAACTCAGAGCAGAGTATGAGTCAGAATACAAACCAGAGTTGAAATTCACGAGGATGGAACTCTCAGGTTTGGGAGTCGACTTTGTGTGCCAGGAGGAGATATCCGGCAGGAGATTATGTCAGAGGCCCACAGTTCTCAGTGCATCCAGGAGGAACGAAGATGTATCAGGATATTCGTCAGCACTTCTGGTGGAATGGTATAAAAAGGAAGATAGCTCAGTTTGTTTCTCGGTGTTTAGTCTGTCAGCAGGTTAAGACTGAGCATTAGAGACCGTCCAGACTACTTCAGCCTTTACCGATACCGGAGTGAAAGTGGGACCATATTACTATGGACTTTGTGACCGGTCTTACTAGATCACCATTTGGCAAAGATGATATATGGGTTATAGTGGATCGACTCACAAATGTTACTCACTTTCTTTCTTTCAGAGTGGGCCAGTCAACAGAGCAGCTAGCTGAGATGTACATGAGATAGATAGTCAGATTACGTGGCATACCAGTTAGTATAGTTTTTGATAGAGATTTATGGTTCACGTATCATTTCTGGTAGAGCCTACAACAAAGTTTGGGTACTAGGCTTAAGTTTAGTTCAGCCTACCATCCGCAGACAGATGGACAGTTAGAGTGTACTATTCAGACTTTGGAGGATATGCTTCGAGCTTGTACACTTGACTTAGGTGGATCTTAGGAGGATCAGTTGCATTTAGTAGAGTTCTCCTATAACAACAGCTTCTAGGAGAGCATTCAGATGGTACCTTCGAGGCTTTGTATGGTAGAAGATACAGATCACTGTTAGCTTGGGATGACCTTGGCGAGAGGTAGATGCTTAGTCCATAGATGATTGCTCAGTCGGTTAGAGTGATCAGGAAGATCAGAGAGCATCTTAGAGTGGCTCAGGATCGCCAGCGTCATTGGACAGATCAGTACCGTCGTCATCTTGAGTTCTCTATCGGCGACCATGTATTTCTGAGAATTTTGCCTACCCTTGGAGTTATCAGATTTGGAGTACGAGGAAAGCTTAGTCCCTGATATATAGGCCCGTTCGATATTCTCGAGCGAGTTGGAGATGTATCTTATCGTCTAGCTCTTCCACCATCGCTTCATGAGATACATGACGTCTTTCACATATCTTAGTTGTGCTGGTATATTCCAGATCTGAGCCATATCATGGATCAATCTGAGTTGGTTGTTGGTACTGACCTATCATATAAGGAGAGGCCCGTGTCTATTTTGGACCAAAGGAAGAAGGTTCTCAAGAACCAGACTATTCGATTGGTTCGTGCTGCTTGGGGAAATAACTCACTGGGAGAGCCGATGTGGGAGCGCGAGAACGATATGCGTACTCGTTATACATTTTTCTTTGACTCGGGAGGTATACTTGTTTGTATACCCATGTCCAATCTTAGCATTTGCATGTGATTGATTCTTAGTTTATCTGTTATGTCTGTTATTTTTATTTTTTGATTTCTTGTTGTTGCCCAGGAAATTTTATGCTCATATGAATTTCTTATTTATTTTCGATTTTGAGCTGGCTTTCTTGGATTTTCTTGCTAATAATTTTTTAGATCCTTATGGAAATTCTGAGGACGAAATTTTTCTAAGGAGGGGAGACTCGTCTCACAGTATTCGTATTTTATGCGGATACGTATTTTGTGCTAGTTATTATATTTTATTGGATCTCGAGGAAGCTCAAAAATTCTTAAAATTAAAACTTTACTACCTGACCAATATACCGACTGTATACTATGGTATACCGACAGTATACTTTCCGACAGATATTTGTTTCACTTTTGAGATATTTTTGAGATATCTGCAAGATATTTTTTGTCACGCCCCGATCTCCCGCAGGCTAATCGGCCGTCCCTGCTAGTCGGGAATTACCGTGCCAGTGCTCCCGCAGGACGATCGCTTGACCCATCCGGACGTGATATCATACGAGCGTGAACCACGCCCGTGCAAGACCGTGGTTCATTAGTTAGCGGTAAGAGGTCTAAGCCACAGAGTCGCACAGATTGTCCGAGTGCAGCAGAATTTTCAACGCATAGGCGATCGGTAACAAGTTTACTGAGTCGACAATAGCGAAAGCATTGATAACACGAGTTAAAGTAAAACAAGCTCTTTAGATATAAACAAGTGTTACAGGCGGCTCTTGGCTGAGATTATAATTCGCTCGGTTCTCTCTCTCTGAAATAATAAAAGCGTGCCAAGTGGCTATAATTGTGGAATGATTATCCAGACGATGTTCAGACAATGTTCCAACATTATGTCTTTTATATGTGTTTCAGTTCTGGATGCTACACTCCAAGGCTCCAGAGTAATCTCCATACCTTAGCACGTACGAAGAAGGCATCCGCACCGAATGAGATTCTCCCGCACCCTGTAAATGATCTGGTAGATTATCAGTACATTGAATGCACTGGTGGGGAGGCTACTCGCCCGCTCAATAAATCCAAATACGTAATATAGGTTATGTGCACCAACTATTATGTTGTCTTTCTAGTTGCCTTAGGATTAGTTTCATGGTATATTGAATAACCTAACTCATATGGCAGTGTGCCGTGCGATATAAGAGAAAACACGGCGAGACTCACCAACTTACCATTTGATCTTCCATGTCCAAGGCAAACAAGTTAATTTAAGCACGAGCATATATAACATTTAGGGCAATAGCATATGCAAGTTCTCGATGCGATGCAATGACTCACACGCGGATAGCCGCTAAGCGAGGATGAATTATCTATATAAACGATTATTGCTGGCAAAGCCATAGAGGATGATTTATAATCACAAAATAAAAATGGAATACAACGCAGGTGGCGATCCCCACTGTATGCCATTTCCTCCTCTAGCATACTGCTTATTCCATACATTTCGTCCGGATCGGATCGATCCCAGTGCCCCCGACAACCGTCCGTGGAACCAATTCATACCCCTGTGCATAGGTTATCCGCGACACGCAATCTGGGTCATTCCTTTTTCTATAACTTGACATGATAATCATGAATCTTGTTCTGAACGAGCATTTGCTCTACGAGCTGAGATTCTTTCTTTACTTGACATGATCCTCGTTCAGATGTAAACTTGGCATGATTATCATTCAAGTATAATTCTCGTTCAATATTCATTCTTGCCTTGATGCATTCTCCTGGTGCGGGGACTGCCTTAGCGACCCAATGGTCCCGGATACTTTCAGGTTCATTTGCACAGAAGAAATATTTGATAGTCTTCTGGTTAACTCGAATGCATGCACGATACGAATAACGTTAGACATTTGTAAGCAGGCAAGCAGGTGGGTGTAAGAAACTCAAACAATCATATTGGCTCGGGCCCGAAGGTAAGCCGAGAGGTAAAACCGTAAGGGGCTTCCCAAGCGACATGATCTAGGGTAGTGCAGTGTATAACATATAAACAGTGGACTAAGAAAAGCATATACATATCGTTCTATCGAGGCATAGCAGGGTCTGAATATAAGCAATATTTTATTTCCATGTTCTAGCACAAGCAATACAAGTTGGGATTATTCCCTTAACTAGGTGCGTTGGATTCTTATTAGCATGCAGGGGATGATTCACCTAGCGACTAGCATGTATCATCCGTATTTTATGTGTGCTGGCTAAGCAAAGACAAGTTCACCGTAGCCACCCACCTTAGCGATGATTTGCCTCGGTTGAGCGATACGTCAAGCGAGCCTCTAAAGCCTAAGTCGAACTCTTGGAGAGACAAGTCTGGATATCCTTTGCCTTAAATGAGTATTCTCGTCTGAGCAAAGCAGGTCGGGTCATTGAACTTTTGCTATTTTGAATCGGCAGTCCGCTTGAGCGAAACTGGGTGTTACATCATACCCAACTCAGAAAAAGTCTCGTCCTCGAGACTTACTGAGGGCAAGCCATACTAACGCATTATGGAATTTATCCCAAGCGTAGCAATCGGTACCACTAAATCCAATTGAACATAATCTCTTACTTGGTTCTTATGTCTTATTATGTGTAGGCTAAGTCAACTTATACAAGTCATTATGCTTGCTTGGGAGGATATTCACTTGCACAAGCATTCGAGATTAATATATCGCGAGTCTGAATCGTGCACATAGTCGAAGTGTACCTCAAGCATGAGCACGCCAACCAACTTAGTGATAGTGAAGTCTTAGCACTCGAGTTTCACATCTCCTCGAGTCTTGGAGGCATCCCTCAAACATATGCATTCAACCAAACTTAGGGATAGTAAAATCGAACAAGCTACTTGCAAAAATCTTAAGGGTTTACACAGGTCGGCACAAAGGCCATAGCATCACGATTTTATACAAGCAATCACAATAATCTAATGCACTTTTTTTTTAAGTATTTAGACTCATTGTTGGAACATTCCGTTTGGGACATTGAGAGAGAGCGTGCACATAATCCACGAACGAGCTTTCGAAACTGTGAAAATCAAAACAAAATCCAAAGGCGTATAAGCCAAGCTCTGATACCAATCTATCATGCCCCGATCTCCCGCATGCTAATCGGCCATCCCCGTTAGGCGGGAATCACTTGACCCATCCGGGCGAGTAGTATCCCCAGTGCTCTCGCGGGACGATCACTTGACCCATCCGGGCGTGATGTCGCACGAGCGTGAACCGCGCTCGTGCAAGGCCGTGGTTCATTGGCTGGCGGTAAGAGGTCTAAGCCACAGAGTCGCACAGATTGTCCGAGTGCAGCAGAATTTTGAACGCATAGGCGATCGGTAACAAGTTCACTGAGTCGACAATAGCGAAAGCATTAAATAACATGAGTTGAAGTAAAACAAGCTCTTTATTGATATAAACAAGTATTACAGGCGGCTCTTGGCCGAGATTATAATTCGCTCGGTTCTCTCTCTCTCTGAAACAGTAAAAGTGTGCCAAATGGCTGCAATTGTGGAATGATTATCCAGGCGATGTTCAGACGATGTTCCAATATTATATCTTTTATATGTGTTTCAGTTTTGTACGCTACGCTCCAAGGCTCCAGAGTAATCTCTACGCCTTAGCACGTACGAAGGAGGCATCCGCACCGAACGAGGTTCTTCCGCACCCTGCAAACGATCTGGTGGATTATCAGTACATTGAATGCACTGGTGGGGATACTACTCGCCCATTCAATAAATCCAAACACGTAATATAGGTTCTGTGCACCAACTATTATGTTGTCTTTCTAGTTGTCTTAGGATCAGTTTTATGGCATATTAAATAACCTAACTCGTGTGGCAGTGCGATATAAGAGAAAACACGGCGAGACTCACCAACTTACCATTTGACCTTCCCTGTCCAAGACAAACAAGTTAATTTAAGTATGAGCATATATATAACATTTAGGGCAATAGCATATGCAAGTTTTTGATGCGATGTAATGACTCACACGCGGATAGTCGCTAAGCGATGATGACTTATCTATATGAACAATTGTCGCTGAAAAAGCCATAGAGGACGATTTATAATCATGGGATAAAAATAGAATACAACGCAGGTGGCGATCTCCGTTGTATGCCATTTTCTCCTCTAACATACTGATTATTCTATACTTTTCGTCCGGATGGATCGGTCCCAGTACCCCGGCAACCGTCTGCGGAACCAATTCATACCCCTGTGCACAGGTTGTCCGCGACACGCAGTCTGGGTCATTTCTTTTTCCATAACTTGACATGATAATCATGAATCTTTTTCTGAACGAGCATTTGCTCCACAAGTTGAGATTCTTTCTTTACTTGACACAATCCTCGTTCAGATATAAACTTGGCATGATTATCATTCAAGTGTAATTCTCATTCAATATTCATTCTTATCTTGATGCATTCCCCTGGTGCGGAGAATGCCTTAGCGATCCAACGATCCTGGATACTTGCAGGTTCATTTGCACAGAAGCACTATTTGATAGTTTTCTGGTTAACTCGAATGCATGCACGATACGAATAACGTTAGACATTTGTAAGCAGGCAAGCTGACGGGTGTAAGAAACTCAAACAATCATATTGGCTCGGGCCCAAAGGTAAGCTGAGAGGCAAAACCGTAAGGGACTTCCCGAGCGATATGATCTAGGGTAGTGCAGTGTAGAACTTGTGAACAGTGCACTAAGAAAAGCATATACATATCATTCTATCGAGGCATAGCAGGGTCTGAATATAAGCAATATTTTATTTCCATGTTCTAGCACAAGCAATACAAGTTAGAATTATTCCCTTAACTAGGTGCGTTGGATTCTAATTAGCATGCAGGGGTGATTCACCTAGCGACTAGCATGTATCATCCGTATTTTATGTGTGTTGGCTAAGCAAAGACAAGTTAACTGTAGCCACCCACCTTAGCGATAATTCACCTTGGTTGAGCGATACGTTAAGCGAGCCTCTGAAAGCCTAAGCCAAACTCCTAGAGAGACAAGTCTGGATATCCTTTGCCTCAAACGAGTATTCTCGCCTGAGCAAAGTAGGTCGGATTATTGCACTTTTGCCGTTTTGAATCGGCAGTCCGCTTGAGCGGAACGGGGTGTTATATTTTTCTCTATAAATAGTACTCGAGATATTTTATTTTCTTCTTTCTCTTTCTCTTTCTCTTTCTCTTTCCTCTTTTTTTCATTTTATCTCGATCTTGGAAATTGTGGTCTTGAGACCTGGTGTGTGGTATTTGAACCCTTTTGTGGTGGTGGACTAGAAGGTTTAGGCTGGAAGCTCGCATTAGGCAAGTACACCTTGCCGATTTTATGAACTTCTTTTACTTTCAGTCATTTTACTTCCTGGAGCTTGGTTATTGCTTTTTAGTTTAGACTTTATTGTTCATATCATGATTTCTAGCCTAGTGACAATCTCGGTTTTGATTTCTGATCGAATCTTGTCCTGTCCCTTCTTGGTAACTCGATAACGAAAATGGTATCGGAGTTGTGACCGTGAGATTTAGTCCATATTATGATATATGACTTACCCTAGACTTGACTTATTGTTAGACTTGGTTCTGATAATTTTTGGGGTTTGATTTGGTTCCCGAAAATCAGACTTAATTTAACCAAGTTTATTCTTTGAAACCGGCATACCGACGGTTTACTATAGTATACCGATGGTATATCGATTTTGACCGACTTGATTTCTAGAATGTTTTTGTGAACTCTATCGAAATACCGACGGTGTACTATAGTATACCGACGGTATACCGATCTTGCCGTAATTGTTAACTATTTGTCTTGGCCGGCATACCGACGGTGTACTGGGCTGTGCCGACGGTATACCGATTTGTGAAACTTTACTTTCTAGTAAATTTTTGCCTACTTGGAATGACATATCAACGGTATACCAATTTGTTAAAATCTAAAACTTGCTGTATTTTTTCTATCTCTGGACCGGTCTACCGACGGTGTACTGGACCGTACCGACGATATACCGATCATGCTCTTTCTTTAGGAATTCTTGGTTTTTTGTGATTTTATGTTGAAACGTCTAGCTTTTGCTTGGACAGCGCAATATTAAAGTGATCTATATTATATTGACGAAGAAAAGTAAAGTTGAATGGGTGATTGAGCACGTTAGTGATGGTCTAGTCCCCCATAGTCACAATAACGAGCATGTATCAAATTTCTACCCTCTAAGACTTCTTAATTTCAAACCTCTGCACAAGCCTTCTTATCGACAAAATTCTTGAATTGTGAATTATACTAGCATGCACCCAATTTATATCCATATATGAGCGTAGAAATGTGAATGCAAATAATAATAATAATGATGATGATGATGTATTTACTTATGCGTCTATCTAAATTTAGTATTAGATATTTGATTATAAATGAAGTTGATGAAAGATTTTTATAATATAGACATAAATCATATCAAGGATATGTGACTTACGAATTTTGAATATCTAATTACATAAATATATTAAAGAATATTTATTGATATGAAATCAATGCATAAATGTTGTGCATGCATCTTTCTGCTATATATACATCAAACATTTATACTAAGAAATATCCTCCGGATAAAGGTTTTTGAAAGATGAAGAAGTTGGCCTTTGTCGCTTGTCTTATCATTTTTCTCGTCATCTTTTCCTCAAGTAAATAAAAGTCCATTTTTTATTTGCATTAATTTTAATTTTGTATATCATATATTTTCTCAATATAAATAATGGTTGCTTAATAATCATCATATCAAAGTGCTAGTATTTTCTACAAAGATAAATTCTAATAATTGTCATTATGTAATTTCCCTAATCATAATAGTACTTTTATATTAACTTTTCTTTTACATATACTGAAATTATTTTTATTTGTAGCATACAAAATTATTGCCATCTTGCTATAATACTTATAAATTTGTTTCCACATCTTCTAACAACAATGATAAAATTCTCTTATTCATCTATGTTATCATTTTATCTTTAATAAAAGAAAAGTAAAATAAAATATTACATTGGTACAAATTGGAGAATTAGTATGAGAATTCAAAAATCATTAATAGTTAGTATAGTCAAACGTCGGGGGGAGGGGGTAGGGTAGTATATAGTGAGGGTTATTTATTTGATCTCAATTATATTGACGAAGAAAAGTAAAGTTGAATGGGAGATTGAGCACGTTAGTGATGGTCTAGTCCCCCATAGTCACAATAACGAGCATGTATCAAATTTCTACCCTCTAAGACTTCTTAATTTCAAACTTCTGCACAAGCCTTCTTATCGACAAAATTCTTGAATTGTGAATTATATTAGCATGCACCCAATTTATATCCATATATGAGCGTGGAAATGTGAATGCAAATAATAATAATGATGATGATGATGATGTATTTACTTATGGGTCTATCTAAATTTAGTATTAGATATTTGATTATAAATGAAGTTGATGAAAGATTTTTATAATATAGACATAAATCATATCAAGGATATACGACTTACGAATTTTGAATATCTAATTACATAAATATATTAAAGAATATTTATTGATATGAAATCAATGCATAAATGTTGTGCATGCATCTTTCTGCTATATATACATCAAACATTTACACTAAGAAATATCCTCCGGATAAAGGTTTTTGAAAGATGAAGAAGTTGGCCTTTGTCTCTTGTCTTCTCATTTTTCTCGTCATCTTTTCCTCAAGTAAATAAAAGTCCATTTTTTATTTGCATTAATTTTAATTTTTGTATATCATATATTTTCTCAATATAAATAATTGTTGCTTAATAATCATCATATCAAAGTGCTAGTATTTTCTGCAAAGATAAATTCTAATAATTGTCATTATGTAATTTCCCTAATCATAATAGTACTTTTATATTAACTTTTCTTTTACATATACTGAAATTATTTTGATTTGTAGCATACAAAATTATTGCCATCTTGCTATAATACTTATAAATTTGTTTCCACATCTTCTAACAACAATGATAAAATTCTCTTATTCATCTATGTTATCATTTTATCTTTAATAAAAAAAAAGTAAAATAAAATATTACATTGGTACAAATTGGAGAATTAGTATGAGAATTCAAAAATTATTAATAGTTAGTATAGTCAAACGTCGGGGGGAGGGGGGGTAGGGTAGTATATAGTG
Organism: Iris macrosiphon; assembly: GCA_036927795.1. Taxonomy (NCBI): domain Eukaryota; kingdom Viridiplantae; phylum Streptophyta; class Magnoliopsida; order Asparagales; family Iridaceae; genus Iris; species Iris macrosiphon. The sequence continues at coordinate 119,836,009 of JAYESA010000006.1, forward strand.
AGGGTTATTTATTTGATCTCAATTATATTTGTCACGCCCCAGTCCCAAAATGCCGAGGGACTGGACACGTGGCAATGGCCAGCAGCACTCACCGATGGACAACCCAATTTAATGGATCCATCAGGGCATGCTTAAGCTGTAGTCTAACAGAAAATAGAACAATTATTACAAGTCTCAGGTTATTCTAATCTCATCCACAACAGATAATCACAGAGTAAATGCCAAAAATAATGCAATAGAATAAATAAGCAAATCTCAAATAAGTATCTTGGGAACAATTCGAGAATATGTCTGGTACATCAAATCAAATAGACAGGAAATAAATGAACTGGAAATAGAAACAAAAACAGAAATAACTGACTATATACAGCCAATGCTCAGGAGAAGTCCTCTGGTGCGATCTCGTCCTTAGGTCCTGGTACAGCTCCTGGAAGTGCTCCTGTACGGTGTATCTCTGGATGGATTTCTTCGGCTATACCTGGGGACATAATCCAGATCCAGGTCCTCAGGGGACATAGCAAGGTATAAGAAAGCTCAAGCCATAATCATGCAGTGCAGGAAATAAATGAAACAATAGGGTAAACTATATAACCAGCTAAGTGATATGCAAGTTGAGAGCATCACTAGAACTCAGGCTGAAACTACTACAAGCTCTGTGTCGGGGAGCCGGTATCAGTGATATTCATGTGGTTGTCTAGCTCACAATGGGAGACTACGACGTCGGCATAATATAATTAACCTGTAGCCTGTGTGTCTCTCCCCACCCAATGTAACCACGCATATCATGACCATAACATCTCATATCCATGTCAAGCGGGATCATAGCTAATGCAACAAGTCATATAGTATCTTTAAATACAATATCTTTGTCAAGTCCTGTATATCCTATACAGAATCACCATGAATGTCTCAGGAAGATCCTGTCTCATGAATAGTGTTAAGTGTCCTGGGTTATGATGTACTTGATAAGACAAGTACGAGAATATATAGGGTCTCGTTATCCATGTCTATGTGACGTTACACAACTCCGCGTACGGGGTTGGCACCCGACTAGTAATCGGACGCTAAGTAAAATCACTCGGTCCTGGGTTGAACAGTTAAATCAATTTTATGTATGTTTACACAAGTACTCTAGCAAGTACTATAACAGAAATCATTGCAAGTTGGCACGGTATAATTATCCACTGATGTATAAATAAGTTAAGAAAATAAGTAGCAAGCTGCAGGATTTGGCAAGGTACACTTGCCTGTGGTTCCGGCTCCAATTGTGGCTCTGACTTCAGCTGGAATTGCAGGCGGTACTCCGGTTGCTGAAATAAATATCACCATCAGATCCAGAAAATATCAATCATCTAGAAATGCCTGTCCTTGAGTCCAATTTGGAGACAATGACAGAAATGATAATTTCGGGTCAAAACGGGGTCCACATGTGGGCCCGCTTTGCACCGAAAAATGTGTCAGGGTCAAAGGTCTCCAAATTCGCCAAACTTAGTGTCAACAGGTCAGGAATGATGATACAAACCCAACAGAACTTCCAAAATTTGATTCCGATGAGCCGGTCACAAAATCGCCCGTCAAGTGGAGCCTGTGGGGCCCACGACACGCGATTTTGCCAACGTTCTCAGAATCGAACCAAACTTGGGTCACAGGACCAACGTATCGCTACGAGTCCGATGGCATAAGTTTCGTTTCGATCCGACATGTGTACACAAAGTTAGGACACATTCCAAAAAGGGCGAATACGGGACGGTATCCACGGATACGCGTTGATTCCGGTGTGCACGCACATCCGAATCAATTTCTGTGAAATTCCGCACGTCCGTATCAACGACGCGCACGTATCTGTGAAGACCGCACGTGACCAAGTCATCCCGTTTGGCGGGGCGTACCCAGTTTCGGGGTGAATCAGGGCGTTGTTTTTCCTGTTTTTGGATCGCGGTTCGCGATCGCCACAGGACGCGATGCCCCGAGCGAGTTGCACGGGCACCGAGAGGGTCACACAGGGTTCGCAACGCAATAGACGGAATCGAAAATGGGGCTACGAGCAGAAAGATATGCGTACCTGAACAGGGTCCGAAAAACCCGGAAATCTCGTGTCCGACACGTGTCCGACACGTGTCCTGTACACAGAGAGAACTAGGGTTAGGGTTTAGGGGTTCTGCCGGAGCTCCGGCGGCGCTGCGGCGGGGGAGGCCGGCCGGAGGAGGCTGGGGCGGCCGGGTCTTCGCCGGAGGCGGCGGCGCTCGAGGGGCGGCGGTGCTGAGCGGCACGGCGGCTGCGGGGGGGGCGTGGGCTGGCTGCGGAGGAGCTGGGTGGGAGGAGGAAGGAGGAGGAAGGGGCCGGGCGGCGGCGCTGCAGCGGGGTCTGGGCGGATCGGGAGGCGGTGGCGCGGCGGAGCTAGGGCGAGGGGAGGCGGCAGCGGCGTCGAGTGGTGGTCGGGGGTCGGGGTAGCTGCCGGAGAGGGAAGAGGGAGGGGTTCTTATAGGCTGGGCAGCGGGAGAGGGGAGGCCGAGCGAGGCGGGGGACGTGGCGTGGAGGCGGAGCTCGCGGGGCGTGGGCCGAGCGGAGCGGGCTGCGGGCGGCCAGGCGGGGTGGCGGAAGAAGCGGGCAGCGGGATCGTGCGGAGGGGGAAGAGGAACGGGTCAGATGCGGGTGCGGGTGGACCCGACCCGACCCGCTAGGCAGAACGGGTTCGGGTGCGGGTCGGGTTCGGTCGGGCGGACCCGACCCGATAGCCCAACGGGCTGGGTTTGGTTGGGCTGGGCCTAATTTAAATAATAAAAATAATTAAATAAATAAGTAATAATAGTGAAATAAATAATAAAATAGTTTTAAGGTGAATAAAAATAGGTCCGGGGCCCAATAAATTCCCAGAAAATTACCCTAAGTCCAGTTTTTCATTTTACACCCAAAAATATTACTTTCATAATATTTTCATATTATTTATTATCAACTAAAAATCATTTAATAATTAAAAGCCTGATTTTAATTACGGAAAAATTCGAGAAAATTCTAAAAAATTATGAAAAATCCAAATTTAAGATTCTTGAAAAATCAGGGGGTTTACAATCTACCCCCCTTAAGAGGATTGCGTTCTCGCAATCAAAGAATAACCGGTCAACAGAGATGACGCGGTCGCAAGCACTGTTCGAAACACGTCACAAGATACTTAGGGAAATATCATTTCCCTAAGAATAAAAGTTATGTACTTTCCAGAGTAAAGAAATCTAATTAAAGCAAGAGAACTATAATTTTTAGAAAACTAGGTTATTATTAACAAGTTGCAAATTACTAGGTTGGGGCTGAGGTCACGACCCAATAGGCACGAGCTAACACAAGACTAGAAACGGATAACTACAAATCACTTACGCGCATTAGCTACTCCACGTGTCTGCACGTTCTCCACGGTCATCGTCAGGGCTTGCTCGCATCCTTGCAGCTGATTCTTCTGCTGCTGAGCCTGCTGGAAGAGTAGTTCCTGGGGTATCAAGGGTGACCTCGGCTGATACCCTCCTGGAGCTGGTGGTAGGACTTCTTGAACTTTCGTTTGCGGTGCTCCCAATGCTGTATAGGCTGGCCTTGGTATTGGTAACGCTTGCTGGTTAACCATTGGTGCTCCGTCTCGACGCTCAGGGCATTACTTCACTAAATGTTGATTGGATCCGCAAGCTAAACATAATCTTATTTTTTGTCTGCACTTGTTCTCTATATGACCTCGCCTGTGACAATATGGACAGACAGGTATTGCCTGTGGAGATACTTCTGGTGGCTGGTCTATGTGAGGTCTTTTTGTAACTTCTTCTTGTGGTGTTCCGGCTGATGCTGATGTGGATGGCCGTTTCAGACTGGTCTCTCTCCTGATGACGCGCTCCATGCGTCGCGCTGCAGCAAGGACGTCTGAGTACGAAGTAGGTATAACGGATCCAATTAGTTTCTGTAGCTCAATGTTTAGTCCGTCGAAGAATTTCTCAGCCTTCTCTTCTTCTGTCGGGATTAATGTTGGGGCAAAGCGACTTAGACGAATGAACTCAGCGTTGTACTCTTCCACCGTCTTAGCATCCTGAGTGAGGTGATTGAACTTGTCCCAAAGTTCTGATCGAGCGATAGCTGGAATATACATCTCCTGAAAGAGTCTAGAGATCTCTTCCCAAGTGACTCGGTCTGGTCCGAGCCGTGTCTCCTCTGATAGCCACCAGTGATGAGCATTGTCCGTCAATTGCATTCTGAAGGCAGTCATCCAACGTTCCCTTGGAAGCTCAGCTGCTTCTAATTGATGTTGAGTATTGTGAGCCATTCATGAACTTCTGTGGGCTCTTCTTTGCCTGAGAAGGTACGAGGTTTCAGCTGGCGAAAATCAGAAATAGAGCCCGTCGTTGGTCGTCGTGCTGGTAGATCTGCCTGCTCTAGTGCGGTTACTAGGCTGTGACTGAAAGCCTCTTGTTGATCTTGCATTATTGCATAGATCATTTGAAACATCTGTTGTCCGTCCATGGCCTGCCCTGGTGGAATTACGGGCATTGGTGGAGTAAATTGCGTCGATGGTGGAATATCATCGTGCTGGACTCTCGAGGCATGTTGTTGAGCTGATTGTCCTCCATCCACTAGTGTTACTTCATCTTCGTTGGTTACCACAGCATCTCATGGTGATTCTATGGGAGTCTCGTCGTTCGCTCGTGAATCCATAACCCTGCAACCAAAATAAACAATAAGAGGCGTACAGGAATCAAGGCAGGATGCAAGTCAAGAATTTAATTCGAATTTGATATGGATATCAAGAACGTTTCAAGCAAGTGGATGAGATCCTAAAACTTATCCTATTCTTATTGCAGGCCTGTTCGGTCCCTGAGTTGAAACCGAACAATTTAGTCGAAGACCTGCATGGGCCACCAAAAAAACCATATCACGCCCCAGTCCCAAAATGCCGAGGGACTGGACACGTGGCAATGGCCAGCAACACGCACCGATGGACAACCCAATTTAATGGATCCATCAGGGCATGCTTAAGCTGTAGTCTAACAGGAAATAGAACAATTATTACAAGTCTCAGGTTATTCTAATCTCATCCACAACAGATAATCACAGAGTAAATGCCTGAAATAATGTAATAGAATAAATAAGCAAATCTCAAATAAGTATCTCGGGAACAATCCGAGAATATGTCTGGTACATCAAATCAAATAGACAGAAAATAAATGAACTGGAAATAGAAACAAAAACAGAAATAACTGAATATATACAGCCAATGCTCAGGAGAAGTCCTCTGGTGCGATCTCGTCCTCAGGTCCTGGTACAGCTCCTGGAAGTGCTCCTGTACGGTGTATCTCTGGATAGATTTCTTCGGCTATACCTGGGGACATAATCCGGATCCAGGTCCTCAGGGGACATAGCAAGGTACAAGAAAGCTCAAGCCATAATCATGCAGTGCAGGAAATAAATAAAATAATAGGGTAAACTATGTAACCAGCTAAGTGATATGCAAGTTGAGAGCATCACTAGAACTCAGGCTGAAACTACTACAAGCTCTGTGTCGGGGAGCCGGTAGCAGTGATATCATGTGGTTGTCTAGCTCACAATGGGAGACTACGACGCCGGCATAATATAATCAACCTGTAGCCTGTGTGTCTCTTCCCACCCAATGTAACCACGCATATCATGACCATAACGTCTCATGTCCATGTCAAGTGGGATCATAGCTAATGCAACAAGTCATATAGTATCTTTAAATACAATATCTCTGTCAAGTCCTGTATATCCTATACAGAATCACCATGAATGTCTCAGGAAGATCCTGTCTCATGAATAGTGTCAAGTGTCCTGGGTTATGATGTACTTGATAAGACAAGTACGAGAATATATAGGGTCTCGTTATCCATGTCTATGTGACGTTACACAACTCCGCGTACGGGGTTGGCACCCGACTAGTAATCGGACGCTAAGTAAAATCACTCGGTCCTGGGTTGAACAGTTAAATCAATTTTATATATGTTTACACAAGTACTCCAGCAAGTACTATAACAGAAATCATTGCAAGTTGGCACGGTATAATTGTCCACTGATGTATAAATAAGTTAAGAAAATAAGTAGCAAGCTGCAGGGTTTGGCAAGGTACACTTGTCTGTGGTTCCGGCTCCAATTGTGGCTCTGACTTCAGCTGAAATTGCAGGCGGTACTCCGGTTGCTGAAATAAATATCACCATCAGATCCAGAAAATATCAATCAGCTAAAAATGCCTGTCCTTGAGTCCAATTTTGAGACAAGGGCAAAAATGACAATTTTGGGTCAAAACGGGGTCCACATGTGGGCCCGCTTTGCACCGAAAAATATGTCATGGTCAAATGTCTCCAAATTTGCCAAACTTAGTGTCAACAGGTCAGGAACGATGATACAAACCCAACGGAACTTCCAGAATTGGATTTTGATGAGCCGGTCACAAAATTGCCCGTCAAGTGGAGCCTGTGGGACCCACGACACGCGATTTTGCCAACGTTCTCAGAATCGAACCAAACTTGGGTCACAGGATCAACGTATCGCTACGAGTTCGATGGCATAAGTTTTGTTTCGATCGGACGTGTGTACACAAAGTTAGGACACGTTCCAGAAAGGGCAGATACGGGACGGTGTCCGCGGATACGCGTTGATTCCGGTGTGCACGCACATCCGAATCAACTTTTGCGAAATCCTGCACGTCCGTATCACTAACGCGCACGTATCTGTGAAGACCGCGCACAACCAAGTCGTCCCGTTTGGCGGGGCGTACCCAGTTCCGGGGTGAATTAGGGCATTGTTTTTCCTTTTTTGGATCGTGGTTCGCGATCGCCACAGGACGCGATACCCCGAGTGGGTTGCACGGGCACCGAGAGGGTCACGCAGGATTCGCAATGCAACAGACGGAATCAAAAACGGGATTACGAGCAGAAAGATACGCATACCTGAACAGGGTCCGAAAAACCCAGAAATCTCGTGTCCGACACGTGTCCTGTACACAGAGAGAACTAGGGTTAGGGTTTAGGGGTTCTGCCGGAGCTCCGGCAGTGCTGCGACGGGGGAGGCCGGCCGGAGGAGGCTGGGGCGGCCGGGTCTTCGCCGGAGGCGGCGGCGCTCGAGGGGCGGCGGTGTTGAGCGGCACGGCGGCTGCGGGGGGGGCGTGGGCTGGCTACGGAGGAGCTGGGTGGGAGGAGAAAGGAGGAGGAAGGGGCCGGGCGGCGGCACTGCAGCGGGGTCTGGGCGGATCGGGAGGCGGTGGCGCGACGGAGCTAGGGCGAGGGGAGGCGGCAGCGGCGTCGAGTGGTGGTCAGGGGTCGGGGTAGCTGCTGGAGAGGGAAGAGGGAGGGGTTCTTATAGGCTGGGCAGCGGGAGAGGGGAGGCCGAGCGAGGCGGGGGACGTGGCGTGGAGGCGGAGCTCGCGGGGCGTGGGCCGAGCGGAGCGGGTGGGGCGGCGGAAGAAGCGGGCAGCGGAATCGTGCGGAGGGGGAAGAGGAACGGGTCAGTTGCGGGTGCGGGTGCGGGTGGACCCGACCCAACCCGCTAGGCAGAACGGGTTCGGGTGCGGGTCGGGTTCGGTCGGGCAGACCCGACCCGACCCGACCCGATAGCCCAACGTGCTGGGTTTGGTTGGGCTGGGCCTAATTTAAATAATAAAAATAATTAAATAAATAAGTAATAATAGTGAAATAAATAATAAAATAGTTTTGAGGTGAATAAAAATAGATCCGGGGCCCAATAAATTCCCAGAAAATTATCCTAAGTCCAGTTTTTCATTTTACACCCAAAAATATTACTTTCATAAAATTTTAATATTATTTATTATCAAATAAAAATTATTTAATAATTAAAAGCCTGATTTTAAATACGAAAAAATCCGAGAAAATTTCAGAAAATTGTGAAAAATCCAAATTTAAGATTCTTGAAAAATCAAGGGGTTTACAATATTGACGAAGAAAAGTAAAGTTGAATGGGAGATTGAGCACATTAGTGATGGTCTAGTCCCCCATAGTCACAATAACGAGCATGTATCAAATTTCTACCCTCTAAGACTTCTTAATTTCAAACTTCTGCACAAGCCTTCTTATCGACAAAATTCTTGAATTGTGAATTATATTAGCATGCACCCAATTTATATCCATATATGAGCGTAGAAATGTGAATACAAATAATAATAATAATGATGATGATGATGTATTTACTTATGCGTCTATCTAAATTTAGTATTAGATATTTGATTATAAATGAAGTTGGTGAAAGATTTTTATAATATAGACATAAATCATATCAAGGATATGTGACTTACGAATTTTGAATATCTAATTACATAAATATATTAAAGAATATTTATTGATATGAAATCAATGCATAAATGTTGTGCATGCATCTTTCTGCTATATATACATCAAACATTTACACTAAGAAATATCCTCTGGATAAAAGTTTTTGAAAGATGAAGAAGTTGGCCTTTGTCTCTTGTCTTCTCATTTTTCTCGTCATCTTTTCCTCAAGTAAATAAAAGTCCATTTTTTATTTTCATTAATTTTAATTTTTGTATATCATATATTTTCTCAATATAAATAATGGTTGCTTAATAATCATCATTTCAAAGTGCTAGTAATTTCTGCAAAGATAAATTCTAATAATTATCATTATATAATTTCCCTAATCATAATAGTACTTTTATATTAACTTTTCTTTTACATATACTGAAATTATTTTGATTTGTAGCATACAAAATTATTGCCATCTTGATATAATACTTATAAATTTGTTTCCACATCTTCTAACAACAATGATAAAATTCTCTTATTCATCTATGTTATCATTTTATCTTTAATAAAAGAAAAGTAAAATAAAATATTACATTGGTACAAATTGGAGAATTAGTATGAGAATTCAAAAATCATTAATAGTTAGTATAGTCAAACGTCGGGGGGAGAGGGGTAGGGTAGTATATAGTGAGGGTTATTTATTTGATCTCAATTATATTGACGAAGAAAAGTAAAGTTGAATGGGAGATTGAGCACGTTAGTGATGGTCTAGTCCCCCATAGTCACAATAACGAGCATGTATCAAATTTCTACCCTCTAAGACTTCTTAATTTCAAACTTCTGCACAAGCCTTCTTATCGACAAAATTCTTGAATTGTGAATTATATTAGCATGCACCCAATTTATATCCATATATGAGCGTAGAAATGTGAATGCAAATAATAATGATGATGATGATGATGATGATGTATTTACTTATGCGTCTATCTAAATTTAGTATTAGATATTTGATTATAAATGAAGTTGATGAAAGATTTTCATAATATAGACATAAATCATATCAAGGATATACGACTTACGAATTTTGAATATCTAATTACATAAATATATTAAAGAATATTTATTGATATGAAATCAATGCATAAATGTTGTGCATGCATCTTTCTGCTATATATACATCAAACATTTACACTAAGAAATATCCTCCGGATAAAGGTTTTTGAAAGATGAAGAAGTTGGCCTTTGTCTCTTGTCTTCTCATTTTTCTCGTCATCTTTTCCTCAAGTAAATAAAAATCCTTTTTTATTTGCATTAATTTTAATTTTTGTATATCATATATTTTCTCAATATAAATAATGGTTGCTTAATAATCATCATATCAAAGTGCTAGTATTTTCTGCAAAGATAAATTCTAATAATTGTCATTATGTAATTTCCCTAATCATAATAGTACTTTTATATTAACTTTTCTTTTACATATACTGAAATTATTTTGATTTGTAGCATACAAAATTATTGCCATCTTGCTATAATACATATAATTTTGTTTCCACATCTTCTAACAACAATGATAAAATTCTCTTATTCATCTATGTTATCATTTTATCTTTAATAAAAGAAAAGTAAAATAAAATATTACATTGGTACAAATTGGAGAATTAGTATGAGAATTCAAAAATTATTAATAGTTAGTATAGTCAAACGTCGGGGGGAGGGTGGGTAGGGTAGTATATTGTGAGGGTTATTTATTTGATCTCAATTATATTGACGAAGAAAAGTAAAGTTGAATGGGAGATTATGCACATTAGTGATGGTTTAGTCCCCCATAGTCACAATAACGAGCATGTATCAAATTTCTACCCTCTAAGACTTCTTAATTTCAAACTTCTGCACAAGCCTTCTTATCGACAAAATTCTTGAATTGTGAATTATATTAGCATGCACCCAATTTATATCCATATATGAGCGTAGAAACGTGAATGGAAATAATAATAATGATGATGATGATGATGTATTTACTTATGCGTCTATCTAAATTTAGTATTAGATATTTGATTATAAATGAAGTTGATGAAAGATTTTTATAATATAGACATAAATCATATCAAGGATATGTGACTTACGAATTTTGAATATCTAATTACATAAATATATTAAAGAATATTTATTGATATGAAATCAATGCATAAATGTTGTGCATGCATCTTTCTGCTATATATACATCAAACATTTACACTAAGAAATATCCTCCGGATAAAGGTTTTTGAAAGATGAAGAAGTTGGCCTTTGTCTCTTGTCTTCTCATTTTTCTCGTCATCTTTTCCTCAAGTAAATAAAAGTCCATTTTTTATTTGCATTAATTTTAATTTTTGTATATCATATATTTTCTCAATATAAATAATGGTTGCTTAATAATCATCATATCAAAGTGCTAGTATTTTCTACAAAGATAAATTCTAATAATTGTCATTATGTAATTTTCCTAATCATAATAGTACTTTTATATTAACTTTTCTTTTACATATACTGAAATTATTTTGATTTGTAGCATACAAAATTATTGCCATCTTGCTATAATACTTATAAATTTGTTTTCGCATCTTCTAACAACAATGATAAAATTCTCTTATTCATCTATGTTATCATTTTATCTTTAATAAAAGAAAAGTAAAATAAAATATTACATTGGTACAAATTGGAGAATTAGTATGAGAATTCAAAAATCATTAATACTTAGTATAGTCAAATGTCGGGGAGAGGGGGGGAGGGTAGTATATAGTGCGGGTTATTTATTTGATCTCTATTATATTGACGAAGAAAAGTAAAGGTGAATGGGAGATTGAACACGTTAGTGATGGTCTAGTCCCCCATAGTCACAATAACGAGCATGTATCAAATTTCTACCCTCTAAGACTTCTTAATTTCAAACTTCTGCACAAGCCTTCTTATCGACAAAATTCTTGAATTATGAAATATATTAGCATGCACCCAATTTATATCCATATATGAGCGTAGAAATGTGAATGCAAATAATAATAATAATGATGATGATGATGATGTATTTACTTATGCGTCTATCTAAATTTAGTATTAGATATTTGATTATAAATAAAGTTGATGAAAGATTTTTATAATATAGACATAAATCATATAAAGGATATGTGACTTACGAATTTTGAATATCTAATTACATAAATATATTAAAGAATATTTATTGATATGAAATCAATGCATAAATGTTGTGCATGCATCTTTCTGCTATATATACATCAAACATTTACACTAAGAAATATCCTCGGAATAAAGGCTTTTGAAAGATGAAGAAGTTGGCCTTTGTCTCTTGTCTTCTCATTTTTCTCGTCATCTTTTCCTCAAGTAAATAAAAATCCTTTTTTATTTGCATTAATTTTAATTTTTGTATATCATATATTTTCTCAATATAAATAATGGTTGCTTAATAATCATTATATCAAAGTGCTAGTATTTTCTGCAAAGATAAATTCTAATAATTGTCATTATGTAATTTCCCTAATCATAATAGTACTTTTATATTAACTTTTCTTTTACATATACTGAAATTATTTTGATTTGTAGCATACAAAATTATTGCCATCTTGCTATAATACTTATAAATTTGTTTCCACATCTTCTAACAACAATGATAAAATTATCTTATTCATCTATATTATCATTTTATCTTTAATAAAAGAAAAGTAAAATAAAATATTACATTAGTACAAATTGGAGAATTAGTATGAGAATTCAAAAAACATTAATAGTTAGTATAGTCAAACGTCGGGGGGATGGGGGGGGGGGAGGGTAGTATATAGTGAGGGTTATTCATTTGATCTCTATTATATTGACGAAGAAAAGTAAAGTTGAATGGGAGATTGAGCACGTTAGTGATGGTCTAGTCCCCCATAGTCACAATAACGAGCATGTACCGGATCTTTACCCTCTAAGATTTCTTAATCTCAAACTTATGCACAAACCTTCTCATCGACAAATTTCGTGACTTGTGAATTATATTAGCATGCACCCAATTTTCCATATATGAGCGTAGAAATACAAATGCAAATGCAAAATAATAAAATAATAATAATAATAATAATAATAATAATAATGGTGATGTATTTACTTATGCGTCTATCTGAATTTAGTCTTAGATATTTGATTATCCATCAAGTTGATGAAAGTTTTTCATAATATAGACATAAATCATATCAAGAATATGTAACTTACAAATTTTTAATTTTTAATTATAGAAATATATTAAAGAATATTTATTGATATGAAATCAATGCATAAATGTTGTGCATGCATCTTTCCGCTATATATACATCAAAGGTTTACACTAAGAAACATACTTCGGAAGAAGGTTTTTGAAAGATGAAGAAGCGTTGTCCTTTGTCTCTTGTCTTCTCATTGTTCTCGTCGTCTTTTTCTCAAGTAAATCAAAGTCTATTTTTTATTTTCATTAATTTTATTTTTGTATATCATATATTTTCTCAATATAAATAATGGTTGCTTAATAATCATCATATCAAAGTGCTAGTGTTTTCTGCAAAGATAAATTCTAATAATTTTCATTATGTAATTTTCCTAATTATTATAGTATTTTTATATTAACTTTTCTTTTACATACACTGAAATTATTTTGATTTGTAGCATGCAAAATTATTGCCATCTTGCTATAATACTTATAAATTTGTTTCCTCGTCTTCTAACAACAATGATAAAATTCTCTTATTCATCTATGTTATCATTTTATCTTTAATAAAAGAAAAGTAAAACAAAATATTACATTGGTACAAATTGGAGAATTAGTATGAGAATTCAAAAATCATTAATAGTTAGTAGGGGTGGGGTGGGAGTTTGATGTTATTGAGGGTTATTCAGACCAAGTATCATGAAAAAGAATAAAATAAAAATAATTCGTATAGATTATGAATTTCTTCTCAACTTATCCACGAGTTAAAAATCTATTGAAATGTTAGTAAATTCCAATCCTAAACCTCATTAATTAGCTTCAAAGGACAAACTAATCTTGACAACTTAATTCGGCTACATATTTTAAAATTCAATCATATTAATGGATGATTTTCTTAGCTAGGGGTTGATGGAGATTTATTTATTTATTTATATTGTACGGTTCGAAATATGCTTTATCAATTGGGGAGTGAAAGTACCGAACTCGAGTGACACTTGTGGTTACCGAGGAGAGGTATTAGATCCCGACTGGGGTGGTAGAAGGTCATTGAATCGAGTCACGTGGGCGTATTATTCCTTCCATTTATAAATGATGGGAGTTGGGGGACCAGTGGGCCCAAAGACGTGCAATGTAGTGTACACAAAAGTCTCGAACGTTATGTCAGGAAGTCAAAAGAAAAGAAAATTTGGAGATAAAACCGCTACACAGTTGATGTATGAAAAGAATGTCATGGTATATATATATATATATATATATATATAAACATGCTGTGATTCCACATTCAATACATAGACTCGGTAAAATCAGATACATTTTTGATATCCCCCTTTAGTATTGCCCTGTATATAAATACACGTACTCCACACATTAGCCTTCGTCTTCTTATAAAGTAAAATAACTGTTGATGCATTGATCTTATTTTGTATACTCATCCACTTTGTCTAATAACTAAAAATTTGATTTCTTTCAAATTTGTAGTTGAGAAAATGGTGCCCGCCGTTGATGCGTGCCAGTCATATCTTTCGGTCGGCACAGATTGCGACGAGAATCAGTGCAAACAACTTTGCCTTTTCCAGTATAATGGAAAAGCACTTTGTGTTTTTGATCCTAGAGATCCTAATGTCGTGGGTTGTTTATGTCAATATCCATGTTAAAGTGGTGGATCCACATAAATTTCTTTAATTTGATATTTCAATAATATGTAAGACCCAAAGAAGAACATGGGATATGCTCAATTAATTGTTAGAAATATTGTCGTTTTGTTATTGCTAAATTTCAGAATACAAAAATAAATTTAAATTGATGTTACCGGCCTCTGGGGAAGTCGTGCACGAAGCACTGCCCTAAGAGTTGATTCGGGATCTGTGTGCAGACGTTCCCGAAACTCCTAGTGGTAAAACCCCCGCACTACCGGTATATCGTTGCCGCACACGACTTGGAGAGAACGACCAGGTCTTAGCTCTGCCCAGAGCTTGGAGACGGTGAACAGAATTTTGGCAGCAAAGATTTGGAGGAAAGAAATTTTTCTGATCGTTTACAAAGAAACACAGACGAATATATAATACTGTTGTGTAACAGTCTGAATTAATTTACGATTAATTCAGTCGTTACACAGGAGAATTAAACGAATGAACCTTGACACTGAAAAATATAACGGTTCAAAACAATTCGTAACGTTCAGAAATTAATTCCAATGTTCAGAAAAATAAATGAAAGAATGAAGAGGAGCAAAAAAAAATTTTATGATCCCAGTCCGAACCCGATTTGAAAGGTAATCTCATAAGTTCACCCCACTCGCTAGTGTAATCTCATAAGTTCATGTGAATGATTAAAGCTGACATACACAAACGAAATACAAAACTTTTCACTACCGTTCCAATTATATATCTAGATTTACCGGTACATGAACTCTTTATGCATCTAGATGGGACTGAAACAAACTAACACATCCATGCTCATCCTTGATTATAAATCAAAATATCATAGATATACTAATCATGTAATTCCCACCGAGGGTGAAATAGCAGTGATAATCAGGTCAAAGGGTCTCTTGTCCCCCTTTTGGTGGGGAATCCGTCCCCTTCCCTTCCCTTAAATAAAACAATAAAACAAGAAAGAGTTCAGTAGGATCCGTTTGGTTCTCCGTAATGTAATCAAAATCATAATAAAATTTAATTTATATTGTAATAAAATTAGAATTACATTACCATGTTTGGTTATAACATGTAATTAAACCATGCAATATGATACCAATTACATTCAAGTGTTGGTTGTCCTGTAGCCTTAGTCTAGTTGTAATGTGGGGGACACCCGGTGGGAGAGGTCTCGGGATCCCGTGGCTATAATAGCCATCAAGCCAGTTTGGATATGGGATTCGATCCCGATACCTCTCCCACCGGCTGGGTGGCTCTTATAGCCGCGGGTCCAGACAAAAAAAAAAGATGTGTTGGTTTAACATGTAATGTAATCGAATAATTATTATTTGTATTATTTTGACAAATATATTCTTAATATTTATATGTAGATTTTTTGGCCAAATTTATTATTTATAATTAATAAAAAAATATTTGATAACCAAATAAAATAAAATATCACATCGTATCATGTAAAAAAGTAAAAAAAAATTACATTCATACCAACACATTCATTAAACTTCATTCCATCTCATAATTTTTTTTTTACAGGAAATGCAAGAATGTAGATACTCAAAAGTACACAGAGTCACTTGCAATGTCAATTACACAGTCACCAGGAAACAAAAAGAAATTACAGGCAGGAATCTTATCAAGTTGATATATAGTTCACAAATTAGGCATCACATATGATATTATACAAGTGAATGAAATCAAATAATCACAACAAACAGTCCCAGAAAGAAAATAAGAAATGGGAAACAAAGAGGAACATGAGATGATCAAAGTACAATCAACTGAAAATGAACCTAAGTGAAGAAGCATGGATGGAGACACACACCATAAATAATATCTGATAACTGAAAGGATCACAAGCATCTTTATCATTTGAGGATGCAGGGACAGGAATTTGGGAAGTCCCCATTGTATTATTGGCCTCTTGATTCGCCAACCCTTCAATCACATCAGCAAAAGTCTCTACGTGATTTTTAGTGGCACGATATTTTCCAAATTTTAAGCTCAACTCATCATAGTATTTGACCGGTGCGACTCTGAATTTTGCAGCTTTGGGATGACTGAAAATAAAACATTGACATAGTCAACAATCAAAAAATTATAATCAAGATGAAGCAAGCAATACAATAATTTGATTTCATAGAGGACAGTAAAATAAGATGACAGTAAAACATTAAGCAAGCATATATATCAGATTACAGTAAAACATGAAAGCAAGCAATAATATTTGATTTCATATGTTAAAATATTCTCATAAATTAAGCTATTACTCTTACTGCTGTCATGTAAGAGAAGATCACACAAGGAATTTCAACGGTCTTACCTACAGTACTGTCAGTTTCTTACATTCACATATGAACTAATGAATATAATACCAATGCTTGTGTGTCTTCCAATGTAAGTTCAGTTCAGTTTAGTAATTTTGCTTTGCTTGTTTTTATGGACGCTATTAACTAGTCCTGCAATGTATGTTAACTACAGAGATATTTATAAGGCTCCAGGTCGTAAGAAAATTTCAGGCCTCAAGGAGACTCAAGCTTGAACATGTCAATGCCTCAATCAGTTGCAGCTAGATGCCATGCCTATTAACTTCAATCTCCAAGCATAAATCACTTATAACAAGTCAGCCTATATTATGTGGCTTACTAGATTCATCTCTTCAAGAGCTTTCATTAGGACGACCACCCACCCATGGAAGAGGATAACACTGATTATGTATTGATGTGTTATGAGGCTTGGATGACGAGGATGATAACGATGATGTAGGTAAGCTATATGTAAGGGAACACAAAAAGAAAGCAAAAGCAGCAAATAATTTGATCTTGTATCGCTACAGGTGAAGATCTACTAGTACTACATTGCAGAAACATGAGCAAGAGCTTCACTGATAGCCCACAGAAAACTTTAAGGTACTACATTGCAATAAGATAAAACAAAACCTTCACTAATGGCACTCCAAGTACTATTCTCAATATACTACAATTCATTGTCCCAATTAAATAGGGAAAGAAGCAACCCTTAGCTCTAATGTCAAGCAGTAAGATATTCAGACTTATCAAAGCAACGCAAGTAAAGATCAGGTGAGTAGAATTCAAGAAACACAGTACCACAATTCAGTGTCTGGCATTCAAAAATTACAACCAACTATCAAGGGATGCCTACATAAACATTAGGTAAATGCAGTTATTTCATTTTAGACTCATAACCTGGTTCCTCTTCCAAATAGGAGTCAATGTATCGTTCGGGGGTAAGGAAGATGTTGAGGTCTTAATAGAAAGGGGTGGTTAGTATTCTCATAAATCCCAATACCAAACCAAGCATTGATTTGGCATGAACTATAGTAACTAACCAGTTATGAATTTGAGATGATAACATATGAACTACCCACAACTACCCACAAACTCAATTTATCTCAACGTAACATACCAGTTACATTCTCAGAAATGTAAACATTCCAATCTTAGCAGGGTATAAAACAGGCTTTAAATACTATACATAATAGAATTATTTCAGCCAACCATCCTAGTTATATACAAGATAAAACTGAAACATCCCTAATAGGCCTTGAATACAACATCTGAAGACACAAGAGTTGCAATAGACAAACATAAATGACTTGTACCTGTAACTTCAGCCAGAAGTCTAAACTTAGAACATAACCAAATACTATTGAACCAGATAATAATTACTGCATATTCATTTCATAGTTTAGTATATATTCAGGTTTAGTATGATTGTCTTGTAGTTCATATATATATATATGCAAATTTATAGACATATGAGTAAGTATAACTAAACAACCTGCAGATTGCCAAAGGAATTCTCTCTAATTCTCGGATAACTCTTCTTAAATATGCATATGAAGATTCATGCAAAAGGTCCAAATTTTATTCCACGATAATGTTACTAATTTAATTTATATTCCATGATACGGTTACTAGTTTCAATTAAAAAAATGTTTCATTATTCTATTTTCTAGAAAGAAGAGTACCACTTACACCTTCGACAAGATCAAGCGCAAAGTGTCCTATAATATAAAATAATCCTTTATCTATATTTTAAATTGTTCTTTCTTTTAAAATTCAGCAGAATGAAGAGTATCAGTGATCATTGACTAGACCTTACCTTTAATTTATCTTCATTGTAAAAACAATTTACTCGAGATTCATAAGATATAAATACTCCTCTGCCAAGTGGCCGTTAGTATTATGCTTGAGTTTAATCTTCCAACCTCTAGCATTATTATGCACATTCCAGGGAAGATGTCAAGTAAAGCAGGAGTATTACTAAAGATGTTTCGATAAGTTATACAATTTCTAAATACAAACCAATTTCTCAGCCCAAACCCTATTTCTAAATGCAAAAATCCACAAGCAATATGTGTGTAATCCATAATTTGGATTGCAGTGTTGAAGAAGAAGAAGAAGAAGAAGAAGAAGAAGGAGAAAGCAATAATACCTTAGGATTTCGGAGCTCCGGCGGCGGCGGGGAGCAGATGAAGGTCGGGTTCCGCCGATCGTCGGGGCCGACGGGAGCAGAGCAAGGAGGAGGAGGAGGCGGCGGAGGTAGTCGTCCTCCTCCGCGGCCGGCGGCGGGGAGCAGAAGATGGAGGAGGAGGCAAGTCCTCCGCGGCCAGCGGCGGGGAGAGAGAATGGAGAGAAGGGGGCGGCTGGAGATGATCGGGAATGTTTTAGATCTAGATCATCGGGTTTTAGAAAGTTTGATATTTGTTGTAAGGGCAAAATTGTAATTTAGGATTTGAGAATGTAGTGTAATTATGATTACATAGGGTTTGTGACGTAATTGAGTAATGCAATCAAGTTTGTAATCGCGATTACATTACATCGAAAAAATAATTGTCCAACCAAATATCCGAATCAGAATTACAAATGTAATCGTCATTACGATTACATTATGGTGAACCAAACGGGTCCTAAATATCTTACGCTCTAATTCAATAGTTGAATCAAATGTTGACCGGCATTATCTATCACATTACAAAGATCATCAAACTACTAGACGATATTTTATAATCAGAGCGTATCTAATTCATGAATTACTTGTAGACTACTAAAAAATTATATATTAACAATCTGGATGGGGGCTGCACATATAGCAGATCACTGCTAACCAACGACCTACCTACGATGATTCTTGCAAGAGATGTTAATGCGCCGCTTAACCATCATGTTGTTCGTCACTGAGTTGTGTTGATTTGTCACGAAAATTGTAGCGACAAGTAGGCAACGATCGGTATTGTTATGCCCCACTTTTGACTAATCGATAAGTCATCCCTGGACGTAATATCATAAAAGGCTAAATTTTACTTGTACAATGTGTGCTTGTGCTCATTTTGCAAAACACCTATTTTTTATAAAAAAAAATTAGAGTATAACAACGAAATTGAATAACACATAATATAAATGAAATAGATCTTTATAGATGACTTTTATAGTATAAAATATTTAGCTCTCAAACAGTCGAGTGAAAAATGTCAAACTTGGCGTACAACTTTTAGAATAACAAAATATGATACAACTGTTCCATACATCATATCCCTTATTAATAAAAGTAAAATACCTTTAATAGTAGTCTTCTTCTTGAAAAAGAAAGCTTGTTAAGTTCTAACCGTACTAATTATCCAGGTTTACCGATACATATGTTGGTGTTTTGCCTTTGTACTAGTGAAAAATAGTCCCACATTGGCTACACCACAAAGTGGGTATCTCAATATAATACTTTGTATGTGTTGAGGTATGCACATGGTCGCACATATGTGGGTGTCATGTGGAGGTATTTTTCTAAGAGAAAAAAAAGGAATAACTCCTCAAAGAAAGCATTTATGCTTTTTGTCACTCTCTTGAAAACTTTTTCTTAGGAGCTAAGTCCTAAAGGGACTTTACGACTCTGACTCGGACTCAAGGGCGCAAAGTGGTGCTTTGTTGGCACACTTTGCACTTAGCACGTCAGCATCGTCGCATGATGCTTGTGCTCATTAGTTGCGCTCAAACTCGAGTTGCATGCGCGTGTGTATGCGCGGGCTAGGTGCAGGTAATACACGGCTATGCACGGGCTATGCACAGTTATGCGCATTTACGCCTATGCACATTTATGCGTATGTGCGCATGTACTACTACACTATTGAGCGCATGGGCCGCCACATTGTTGGCTTATGTGCACATGAGCAGTTTGGTTGAGCTGACGCGCACAGACAACGTGGTTGGCGCATAATCTCACTGAATGCAGTATTTAAACTATTATGAAAAGATTGGATCGTTAATTCAAATCCGATTTTTGTGGAATTTGAATTTTTTTTGTTCCTGTTTTTTTGTAATCAGTTGCCAACCATGATTGGGGTTAGGGTTTCCACCCTCCTTGATAAATACTCTCTTCGTGTCCCTTGAGAACTTACTTCAAAATTGAGAGACGAAAAGAGTTGTTGCTGCTGTCATCATTGGAGTCCAGGGAGTTCGTGTGAGTCCAGAAAGGAGGTGACAGTAAGCGTTCCAGAAGTTCTTTAAGAACTTGCTGGTTTCTGAAAGCAGATCATGGTGGAACAAATCTTACTTTGAGAAACGGTGATCATTATCACCCCATTAAGCAGAGATCTATCTTCTTCTTCTTCTTCTTCTTCTTCTTCTTCTACTTCTCTTTGTGTAACTCGTTCGGTCACAATTGCAACTGCGTTTGCAAGGAAGAACATAGTTTAATTTGATTATTATTATCTTGTAAGGAAGTTGTAATCAAAAATATATATTATAGTTCTTCGTTGGAATCTAGGATTCAGAGGACAAACTCATTTGCATGAAATTCTAAGTCTCGATTACAACTTCAGGATCAAACATAGGGTGGACTATAAAGTTTGCTTGAACTCATGTTCCTGGCTTATTCTACCATCTTTTGACTAAGCCTTGACAATGGCAACCTCAAAGCAAGATCTGGTTAAGATGGAGAACAACCGTGCAAGTCTTTTCGACACAAGTTTTAACAAAATTGAGAAGTTTGATAGGGAGCTTTACAACATATGGAAGAAAAATGTCAGCATTAATCTTTAACTCATAAACGTGGATTACGTGTTGATAGATCATGAGCCTGTTATTCTGGAGGGTGATAATGCTCGAACAATTGCTAGTGCAACTACTACACAGAATAAGTGGAGGAGAGATAACCTCTGCAAGTTACTAATTCTGAATTCCTTGGAATATACTCTGGAGCAAGGCAGACCATGCAAAGGTCATTTGGGAGTCACTGGAAAAGCATTACAAGGCTGATATGAACCAAAACAAAATTTATGTGACCGAAAGGGTCTGGAAGGTGCGATTTGAGGACGAAAAGACGATGTTGCCACAAGTCAAGAAAATTTTCAAGTTACATCAAAAACTTGAGGATAATGGAATTCCCATGGTCGATACTTTAGTCGTGGGGGTATTGTTGCCAAGATCTCGCCTGGATGGAGCAACTTTATCTCGAACATGCACCGAAAGAAGATGGAGGTCAACCTTGATCTCCTACTACATTAGATCCATGTTGAAGATGAGTTGATGGCTCAAAACAAGGTAGACACGTTGTCCAAATAGTTGGCCAAGGCCAACTTAGTGCATACTGGTGACTCTAAGGGGAAACATAAGGCTTCTCACAATAAGAAGGACTTTAACCATCTGAAGGTGAAGTCTGATTCATTCAAGAAAATGTCTAAGAATGATGGGGCATGTTTCAATTGTGGCAAGAAGGGCCACTACCGAAAAGACTGCAGATCCAAGTCCAAACAAATATAGCAAGGTGAGCCTAACAAGGTTGATATGATTATGTAGGTTATCTCGACTAGTGTCGACATTGATTGGGGGGTACGACATTGGTGAATCATGCCATATTTTCTTTAAAAGGGAGTTGTTTACCACATACAAGTTTCCATCTGAGAAGGTTATGGTGGTGAACTAGGCACAAGTTGAAGTACATGGAATCGAGACGGTGGTACTAAATTTAACTTCGGAGAAGTCGCTGATGCTTCAAGACATGAAGCACGTACCAGTTATAGCCAAGAACCTGATCTCAAAAAGTCTGTTATGTAAACGTAGGTTTGAGGATGGATATCAATGCTGGGCAGATGGTGATGTCTTATAAAGGAACATACGTCGAAAAAGACTTTTGTACCGAAGGGATGTTCAAACTCCATCTTGTTACTCCTGCTAATAATATTAATGCAGTCTCTTTTTATGGTTATTCTCTTAGGTTATGGCATAATAGACTAGGACATGTTCATTGTAAAAGAATAAACAAGATGTCTAGTCTATGGCTTTTCTCCAAATACGGGGATAATGGGGTAGAGAAGTATGAGATTTGTGTGCAGACAAAGATCACAAAAAAATCGTTCAAATAGGTAAACCGAAGCACAGATCTTCTGGAGTTGATGCACTCAGATATCTGTGACTTCAAACAGATCTCCACAAAGGTCGGGATAAAATATTTTATTACATTCATCGACGACTACTCGAAGTACATGTTCGTCTATCTACTCAAGTTAAAAGTTGAAATATTCGAGAAATTCAAGGAGTTCAGGGCTGAGACTAAATGTCAAACTAGACAACAACTCAAGAGACTCAAAAGTATTTGAGGCAGAGAGTATAGGTCTATTGAATTCACATTATTCTACAAAGAACATAGAATTATCAATGAGATGACTACTCCGTATTCTCCTCAATCAAATGGAGTAGGCTAAAGGAAGAACATGACATTAAAAAAGATGATAAATTCAATGTTGTTGACTGCGAGCCTTCTAAACTGCTTCTGGGGTGAAGCCGCACTCACGGCTACTTTTATTATGAATAGAGTGTCATACGCAACATCCAATGTCACTCCTCAGAAACTCTGATTTAAAGTCAGACCTAACTTAAATATCATTCGAGCGTGGGGGTGTCTGGCAGATGTGAAGCTTTCGGACTTGAAGATTCAGAAACTGGGTACGAGGACTACGAAGACTATCTTTCTGGGTTATGCTGAGAAGTGTGATGCTCATAGGTTTTTTTATATTGAATCAAATCATATCATCGAATCTCGTGATACAAAATTCTTTGAAGATAAATTTACAAGTCACAATAAATTTGTTATCACGAATATTTCAAAGAATAATATGAGTGCACAGGAGGCCAGTGCTTTCAATGAATATGTAGTCTAAGAAGAAGATCTCATTGTAAAGACAACATTCGAACCTGAACTCACAGAATCAATAACTAAGCGAGTGAGGAAACAAAAGAACTTCGAAGAGAATTTTGTCACCTATCATGTGGAAGAAGATCCACTTACCTATGATGAGGCGATGAAGACAAGAGATGCTATCTTCTGAAAGGAGGCTATCAATGATGAGTATGACTCAATAACCTTCAACAACACATGGGTGTTGGTCGATTTGTGTAACCACCTAGTATTGGTAGAGGGGTATTTTTGTCACTTCAATAATTGTTTGATAATTATATTAGTGATAATAATATTTATTATAATATTTATTGGTCCATGTGTTAGATAATTAGAATGGACTAGTGTAGTGGACCTAGTTAATACCATACATGTAGGCTCATGACATTATTAGCCGATGATATAATTAGTTATATTAATTAAATGAGTTAGTTATTATAAGGATAGAATATTCTATTCCTATCATTAATTATATGCCACTAACTAATTAAGATGCCATCCTAATGGTTAGGATCTCACATGAACCAACTAGAAACTTTTAGAAGAATGTGGAAGGGCAAAGTGGACTAATCAACTCACCCCAAGCCATGGAAAGGTGGTCGGCCCTATTACCAAGGAAGAACCCATCTCCATTAGTTACATCACTCCCATTCATTAGCAATTTACTTCTTCTTCCTCAGGCAACCCAATTTTCTATCAATTTTACTCAAACTACACCCAATTTCACCCATTCTCACCATCATGGAGGTCTAGGAGCTTGGAGATCACAAGAAGGTCCATTGGAGGAGAGGTTGTGTCACTACCACATTTTAGGAAAAAGGGTATTTTAGTAATTTCCTATTTAAATAAATATTGTGCATGGTAAATATTTTTTGTTGTATTATTTAATTGTTGTTGGATGTTATTTAATTATTTTGGACTTATTTTAGTGGACCCAACTAGTGTAGTTTGGATCCATGGACCAACATGAATTAAATAGTTAGATTTGGCCCATTTAGAAAGCCCATAGTTAAGGAGATGGATTAAATTAATTAAGTGATTAGACTAGAAGCTTCCTTCCTTAATTATTTCTTCATGAGAGGCCCCAAGGGGTACATTGGACATTTTACAATTGCTTGGGGGAGGGGCTATGGCCGGCCTATTAATGAGGGGGGGAAATTTCTCTCTCCTCTCATCTCATTCCAAATCTAGATCTAGAATTCTCCCACTACCAAATTTCCTCCATTCCCAATCCAATTCCCTACCAAATTCATTCCAAATTCTTTCCAATTCACCATTAGAGAAGGAGAAAGCAAGGATCTAGAAGAAGGAAGCAAGGATCTACAAAGAGAAGCAAGGATCTACAATTTGGAAGCAAGTTTATCTCAATTGGAGGTTTCATTGGGAATCCATCTCCCAATAGGTATAATTCAGATTTTTCCATTTAAATAGCTTCTAAATCTGAGATTTAATCATGTAAAATCAACCTATATGTATGTAGTACCCATAGGACTTTGTTTTGTGTTCATAGGAGACCCATGGAGAAAGTTATGGTGCTTTTTGTGTCAATTTTGTTGGAATTCCGAATTTATATTTTTTTGTGTGTGTCAATTGATCCTATAGATCAATTGGACATGAGATTTGTGTTTGAGGCTAGTGTCATGTCCATATTGGGATACTTGTGGTTCGTATCCCAACTATTTGGTGATACGTGTCATTTGGGGATTTTCCTCCGACACGGGGCTTTGAACATGTCGTATTTTGACACGGACACATAGATCTACTTTTGATGCTTTGATTTGTTCATAAATATTATTTGTGATTTGTTTGTGTCCTTCGGGGTGTATTTGGTTATGTGTTGGACTCGTGTCGCATGCGTATCCTAGATCTAGTGGGATACGATGAGATACTCTCCAATTGTGTGTATTTTTGCATAGATCTAATTAATTGTGGTTCAATTCTTCATTTATAATTAGTATATATATATGGATATTAAATATTTATTTTGTGTATTTATTATAGTAATTATTGTAGCATAGATCTATATTTTGGGTGTGCTAATATAATGTACAATATAATATGTAGCTTTCTTGCATGCAAATATATATGTTACTACTTGTTAAATAATATAATTTATACATAAAATGTTTTATAAAATATATTTGTATGTTTAATTGTGTAATTATATTATTTATAATTATTATGTAATTATTTGGATATTAATGTAAATATTTTAGGTGTGCTTCTAGCCATGTAAATTATATGTTCTTTGTTAAATATTTGAAGGTATAAGTTTATGTGTATATTAATATATATATGTACATTTTGTATTAATGGTTTATATATATATATATATATACTGTTTTATATATTCTGTTTATATATATATATGTATATATTTTTTTATATATTCTGTTTTTATATATATAATTATATATATATAAAACTTGTTTTAGTGACAGTGAATTAATGACAGTAAAAACTGTCATTAATTAGCCGACTAATAGCAGCCGCTGTAGCCTTCGGGAAATTAATGACAAACCTGTCATTAATTGCAGCAGCGGGAAACAGCAGCTTTTCTGCGACGCTTTTCCGCGACAGTTTAACTGTCAGCGAAAACCAAAGCAGTGGCAGTTTATTATTTGGGTTTCGGTGACAGTCCTTCGGTGACAGTCCCGACTGTCACTATTTAAACTGTTTTGATTTAATCCTATTTTATTCACTGTTTTTCAATGACGCTTTGACAGATTTAATGTATATATTATATATTATAATTGTATATATATATATGTATATATATATATGTGTTTTGTGAGGAATAATAATTGTAATAATATATTATGTTATTTATATAAATGTTGGGTTGTATATATATTATTTTAGGGTATATATTAATTATATTATTAGTATACTTTGTGTGAGTTCTTTTTGAATCTAATTTGATTCCTAAATTATTGTAGTTTATCTCTATATTATTTTATAGATGTCTTGTGAGGTTGACTTTGGGTTTGACCATGTTTGACTTTAGTGGACTTTAGAGTTGACCATAGTTGACTTTTACCTTAGAATTGACTTATTGACCTAGAAATTGCCTAGTTTGACTTGTTCTCTTTCCGGGACCTTGTATTAATGTGGTATTCCATATCTAGGTCTTCGAGGCACCGAGTCAGACATTTGTGAGACTGTTCATTGGACTTCAGGCGAGTACATTCTCTGATAGTTTCTCATTTATGATATCCTCTATGTTCGTTGTATCTAGTGTAGATATACATGTTCTCTTGACACTATGGTTACACGGATTGGTATATCCGGATCTCGTCATGAGATGTTATTCCTTGGTATATGGTGTATATGGTGCAAGTATTGTTTCATTGGTTATCTTGTACATGTACAGACACCGATTCTCGGGGAGACTAGCTATCTTCTTGGGGAATCTAGTGCCATAACGTACCGTGCTTGGATCTATTATACCAGTCGGGGTGGGGAGTATTTTAGTGTAGATATGTGATCATACCCTCCTTGTGCATGTCTTGTTCCTTGTGAGTGTTGATCATACACCGCACGTATAATCAGCCAGGCCATCATACTCTTGTGCAAGTTCCCAAGCCGATCACATGTTAAAGCTAGTACTCACACACTTAGTCATTAGTATTCTTGTTCTATCAGCATATTGTTCATTATTGTATTTCTTTCCAGTATTTCCTTATTGTCTATACCTTCTTGTATCTATTTATGCATCTTGTTTATCCACAACTATTTACTGTTACATAGTTTTTATCATTATTTGAGAACTGCTGTTAGGGTTGTACTCTGCTCCTTTCCTGACTGGATATATTTTTCCAGATGACACTGAGGAGTACCCTACCTATTATGGACCCCAGGATGTTGTGGGTTTAGATTCTGAGACCCTGGCTCAAGTGGGACTTATCCCAACTGAGACAGTTGACCCTGGAGTTGTAGCTTTATAGTTTTGTAGTATTCTTTGTACTGGATTTGTCTCCAGCATATTTCTGTAATTTTCTTCAGACTCATTGATGTATTATTTTAGACTCATGAGTTGTATTGTGACTATTCTATTCTTTATCTGATTCGTGCTCATTTCCACCTTAGTTCTGTGATTGAGTATACTATCATTATTGGTGGTTCATTATATTGTTAGATAGTTTATCTAGACAGCGTTCTACCGCCGATTCTGCGGCGTAGGCAGGGCGTTGTTTCCGACTAGTACCCTTACACCGGGTGCGGGTCATGACACGTTTTTGGTGGTGGCCCATGCAGGTCTAGCTTCACAAGTATGTGATGTCGTGGTAGTGCGACAACTTAGTTGTACTACTGCGAGCCTGCAATAGGATATAGGATATAGGCTGAGATACTCAATCACATCTAGGAAAATTCTTTTGATTCAACTATTCTCCTTTGATATTGATACTTGATCTCTTAAACTGTCCTTTCCTTGATGTCTTACATCTTGTGCCATATTGATTCTCATTTCGTCTTTTTATGAGACATACTCGGAGATACTTGCGGAGGCAAGCAAGGTTGAGCGGGATCTGGGTTTGAAGTCCAAGAGAGACCGTGATTCTTTTCTGGGGGCCAACGGCAGTGCAGTATCTGCCAAACGTCCTCATTTCTAGTCCAGACCTTTCCAGCAGCCACAGCAGAACCAGACTCCAGCTAGAGCGCCTTTTCACCAGGCACCTCAGCAGCAGAGGCAGTTACAGTAAGCTCTATGCAACTTCTGCAAGAAGCCCGGCCACATCTGGGAAGTTTGCAGAAAGAGACTAGGAGTTTGTTTGTATTGTGGTACTGAAGGACATCAATTGAGGGAGTGTCCTCGTCGTGCAGTTCAAGGAGCAGCTCCAGCTCCGAGGACACAGACGAGACCACCTGCAGCACAACCGAGGGGACCGCTTCCGACACAGCAGCAGCGTTTTGTCCAGCATCAGCAGCAGGGAGGTGCTCGGCAGGGACGAGCGTTTGCTATGACAGTCGAAGAGGAGGAACCCACAGGAGATGTCATCGCAGGTTCTATTCTTCTTGATTCCATTCCAGCTTTAGCTTTGTTTGATAGTGGTGCTTCCCATAGTTTTGTATCTGTTTCTTTTGCTCTAAAGCATGGTTTGGTAGCTGAGTCTTTGCTTAGGACTTGCAAGATCATGACCGGGGGAGGCATTATCCTGGTTAATAATATTTGCAAAGATCGGAGAGTTACTCTGGGAGGCCGGGAGTTGAGTGCGTGTCTACTTGTAATGCCACTTCCGAGCTACGACATTGTACTCGGGATGGATTGGTTGAGTAGGCACCGTGCTAGCATAGATTATAGAGGAGGTAGAGTTTTGTTTGGTTCGCCAGGAGAGCCAGAGTTCGAGTTTGCTAGAGGAGCTGCAGAGCAGGGAGAAGGCATTATTTGTGGAGCTATGGTGGAAGACAAGGAGTTGCCGCATCCGTTGATAGCAGAATTTTTGGATGTGTTTCCTGAAGAATTGCCAGGATTGCCGCCAGATCGAGATGTTAAATTTTCTATAGACTTGGTGCCAGGTGCAGAACCGATTTTGCAGCATGTCTATAGAGTAAACAACAGCGAGCTGGTCGAGTTGAAGAAGCAGGTGGACGAATTGCAGGATAAGGGGTTTATCAGATCGAGTTCTTCACCATGGGGAGCCCCGGTATTGTTTGTACCGAAGAAGGATGGATCGGTGCGTATGTGCATTGATTACAGGGCTTTGAATAATCTCACTATCAAGAATAAGTATCCTTTGCCACGGATTGATGATCTGTTTGATCAGTTGAGTGGTGCCAAGGTATTTTCTAAGATAGATTTGAGATCAGGCTACCATCAGGTGAAGGTGAAGCCGGAGGACATACCGAAGACTGCTTTTAGAACTCGGTATGGTCAGTATGAGTTTATGGTGATGCCGTTTGGTTTGACTAATGCACCGGCGGTATTTATGAACTTGATGAACAAGGTGTTCCACCAGTACCTTGACAAGTTCGTGGTGGTGTTCATCGACGACATACTCATATACTCGAGGACACCGGAGGAGCATGAGGAGCATTTGAGGATTGTGTTGGATGTGCTGAGGAAGGAGAAGCTGTATGGAAAGTTGTCCAAATGTGAGTTTTTCTTGGACAAGGTGGAATTCTTGGGGCATGTTGTGACTGGTGATGGTATTTCAGTGGATCCGAAGAAGATTTCAGCAGTAGAATCTTGGAAGACTCCGAGTTCGGTAGCAGAGATCAGGAGTTTCTTGGGATTGGCAGGCTACTATAGAAAGTTTGTGCAAGATTTTTCGAGGGTTGCCGAGCCGATGACCAGACTCACAAGGAAGGATGTGGAGTTTGTTTGGACGGAAGATTGCCAGGCTGCTTTTGAGGAGTTGAAGAAGAGGTTGACGTCTGCTCCTATTTTGACATTGCCATCAGGGTCCGGAGGTTTCACTATTTATAGTGATGCATCGGGAAAGGGTTTAGGTTGTGTTCTTCAGCAGCATGGGAAAGTGATTGCCTATGCATCCAGGCAATTGCGTCCTCATGAAAAGAACTATCCTACCCATGATTTAGAGTTGGCAGCTGTCATATTCGCCCTGAAGTTGTGGAAACATTATTTGTACGGAGAGCGTGTGGAGATCTTCACAGACCACAAAAGCTTGAAGTACGTTTTCACGCAGAAGTAGTTGAACATGAGGCAGCGTCGGTGGTTGGAACTGATGAAGGATTTTGATATCTCTTTGCAATATCATCCTGGGAAGGCCAATGTAGTTGCCGATGCTTTGAGCAGGTATCCGGTAGCTATGTTCTTGACGCAGGATCGATATCTGTTGGAGGACTTGGAGAGCTTGGACATTGAGGTGATTGTTCCTGGGTGTGCTATGCAGATGTGGGGATTGCAGATACACTCAGATTTGATGGACAGGATCAAGGCAGCACAGTATGATGATGTATCTTTGAGGAGTATCAGAGCTCAGGTGAGAGCAGGATTGGAGGATGATTTCACTATTGCAGAGGATGGATCCTTGAGGCATGGAGTTAGATTGTGTGTGCCTAGTGGGAAGTTGCGCGAGGAGGTATTGCAGGAAGCGCATCGCTCTCAGTATTCCATACATCCAGGTGCTAACAAGATGTATCGGGATATGCGAGAGAGTGTGTGGTGGTATGGCATGAAGAGGGAAGTGGCACAGTTTGTATCCAGATGCTTAGTGTGCCAGCAGGTGAAAGCCGAGAGGCAGAGGCCAGGAGGTTTACTTCAGCCATTACACATTCCAGAGTGGAAGTGGGAACACATTACTATAGATTTTGTGTCCGGACTACCACGATCTCCAGGAGGGAAAGACGCGATTTGGTTCATTGTTGATAGATTGACCAAGTCGGCCCACTTTTTGCCTTTCAAAGTGGGTTTGTCTACGGAGAAGCTGGCAGAGATGTATGTGAGGCAGATCATTAGGATACACGGAGTTTCCGTCAGCATAGTCTCAGATCGAGATAGTCGTTTCACTTCTCATTTTTGGAGGAGTTTGCAGGAGAGTTTGGGCACTCAGCTCAAGTTCAGTACTGCATATCATCCCCAGACAGATGGGCAGTCAGAGAGGACTATCCAGACTCTCAAGGATATGTTGCGCACTTGTGTACTAGATTTTGGGGGTTCTTGGGAGGACCATCTCCATTTGGTAGAGTTTTCTTACAACAACAGTTACCAGGCCAGTATAGAGATGTCACCTTTTGAAGCTCTATATGGTCGGAGGTGTCGTACTCCTTTGTCTTGGGACGATGTTGGAGAAAGAGTTTTGCTTGGGCCAGAGATGGTTGTGGATGCAGCAGAGAAGGTTCAGTTGATCAGAGACAGACTTCGAGTGGCGCAGGACAGACAACGGCATTGGACCGATAGCCATCGGAGACCTTTGGAGTTCGAGGTATAGTTTAGATTTTGTTTGTGCTTGTTTTTGTTTGTTATAGATTAAGTTCTTAAGGTGGTATTTTGTTCTAGGTGGGTGGTTTGGTGTTTCTGAGGATTTCTCCGACACGAGGCACGATTTGCTTCGGTGGAGGTGGAAAGCTTAGTTCGCGATTCATTGGACCTTTCACTATTCTAGAGAGGGTCGGTGCAGTTGCTTATAGACTAGACTTGCCACCTGCATTGGAGGGAGTGCACAACGTGTTTCATGTGTCGCAGTTGAGATGATACGTGGCAGATCCTAGTCATGTATTGGATCACTCAGAGATAGAGGTGGGCCCTACTCTTAGCTATCCAGAGCAGCCAGTTGGGATTCTGGATCGGAGAGAGAAGGTGCTGAGGAACCAGACTATTCCTTTGGTACGCGTCGCATGGAGGCATCACTCTCCGGGGGAGTCTACCTGGGAGAGAGAGGATGACATGCGAGAGCGTTATCCATATTTGTTTGTACCTTGAGGTATGTTATTTTTAGTTATGTTCTGTTCATTGTTATGTTCTGTTCATTAGTTAGTTGTGATTCTTTAGTTCTGTTCTGTGATTTTCTGGGGGTAGTTTTCGTCTTTGAATTTCGAGGACGACATTATTTTAAGGAGGGTAGACTTGTCACTACCACATTTTAGGAAAAATGGTATTTTAGTAATTTTCTATTTAAATAAATATTGTGCATGGTAAATAATTTTTGTTGTATTATTTAATTGTTGTTGGATGTTATTTAATTATTTTGGACTTATTTTAGTGGACCCAACTAGTGTAGTTTGGATCCATGGACCAACATGAATTAAATAGTTAGATTTGGCCCATTTAGAAAGCCCATAGTTAAGGAGATGGATTAAATTAATTAAGTGATTAGACTAGAAGCTTCCTTCCTTAATTATTTCTTCATGAGAGGCCCCAAGGGGTACATTGGACATTTTACAATTGCTTGGGGGAGGGGCTATGGCCGGCCTATTAATGAGGGGGGGAAATTTCTCTCTCCTCTCATCTCATTCCAAATCAAGATCTAGAATTCTCCCACTACCAAATTCCCTCCATTCCCAATCCAATTCTCTACCAAATTCATTCCAAATTCTTTCCAATTCACCATTAGAGAAGGAGGAAGCAAGGATCTAGAAGAAGGAAGCAAGGATCTACAAAGAGGAGCAAGGATCTACAATTTGGAAGCAAGTTCATCTCAATTGGAGGTTTTATTGGGAATCCATCTCCCAATAGGTATAATTCAGATTTTTCCATTTAAATAGCTTCTAAATCTGAGATTTAATCATGTAAAATCAACCTATATGTATGTAGTACCTATAGGACTTTGTTTTGTGTTCATAGGAGACCCATGGAGAAAGTTATGGTGCTTTTTGTGTCAATTTTGTTGGAATTCCGAATTTATATTTTTTTGTGTGTGTCAATTGATCCTATAGATCAATTGGACATGAGATTTGTGTTTGAGGCTAGTGTCATGTCCATATTGGGATACTTGTGGTTCGTATCCCAACTATTTGGTGATACGTGTCATTTGGGGATTTTCCTCCGACACGGGGCTTTGAACATGTCGTATTTTGACACGGACACATAGATCTACTTTTGACGCTTTGATTTGTTCATAAATATTATTTGTGATTTGTTTGTGTCCTTCGGGGTGCATTTGGTTGTGTGTTGGACTCGTGTCGCATGCGTATCCTAGATCTAGTGGGATACGGTGAGATACTCTCCAATTGTGTGTATTTTTGCATAGATCTAATTAATTGTGGTTCAATTCGTCATTTATAATTAGTATATATATATGGATATTAAATATTTATTTTGTGTATTTATTATAGTAATTATTGTAGCATAGATCTATATTTTGGGTGTGCTAATATAATGTACAATATAATATGTAGCTTTCTTGCATGCAAATATATATGTTACTACTTGTTAAATAATATAATTTATACATAAAATATTTTATAAAATATATTTGTATGTTTAATTGTGTAATTATATTATTTATAATTATTATGTAATTATTTGGATATTAATGTAAATATTTTAGGTGTGCTTCTAGCCATGTAAATTATATGTTTTTTGTTAAATATTTGAAGGTATAAGTTTATGTGTATATTAATATATATATGTACATTTTATATTAATGGTTTATATATATATATATATACTGTTTTATATATTCTGTTTATATATATATATGTATATATTGTTTTATATATTCTGTTTTTATATATATAATTATATATATATATAACTTATTTTAGTGACAGTGAATTAATGACAGTAAAAACTGTCATTAATTAGCCGACTAATAGCAGCCGCTGTAGCCTTCGGGAAATTAATGACAAACCTGTCATTAATTGCAGCAGCGGGAAACAGCAGCTTTTCTGCGACGTTTTTCCGCGACAGTTTAACTGTCAGCGAAAACCAAAGCAGTGGCAGTTTATTATTTGGGTTTCGGTGACAGTCCTTCGGTGACAGTCCCGACTGTCACTATTTAAACTGTTTTGATTTAATCCTATTTTATTCACTGTTTTTCAATGACGCTTTGACAGATTTAATGTATATATTATATATTATAATTGTATATATATATATGTATATATATATATGTTTTGTGAGGAATAATAATTGTAATAATATATTATGTTATTTATATAAATGTTGGGTTGTATATATATTATTTTAGGGTATATATTAATTATATTATTAGTATACTTTGTGTGAGTTCTTTTTGAATCTAATTTGATTCCTAAATTATTGTAGTTTATCTCTATATTATTTTATAGATGTCTTGTGAGGTTGACTTTGGGTTTGACCATGTTTGACTTTAGTGGACTTTAGAGTTGACCATAGTTGACTTTTACCTTAGAATTGACTTATTGACCTAGAAATTGCCTAGTTTGACTTGTTCTCTTTCCGGGACCTTGTATTAATGTGGTATTCCATATCTAGGTCTTCGAGGCACCGAGTCAAACATTTGTGAGACTGTTCATTGGACTTCAGGCGAGTACATTCTCTGATAGTTTCTCATTTATGATATCCTCTATGTTCGTTGTATCTAGTGTAGATATACATGTTCTCTTGACACTATGGTTACACGGATTGGTATATCCGGATCTCGTCATGAGATGTTATTCCATGGTATATGGTGTATATGGTGCAAGTATTGTTTTATTGGTTATCTTGTACATGTACAGACACCGATTCTCGGGGAGACTAGCTATCTTCTTGGGGAATCTAGTGCCATAACGTACCGTGGTTGGATCTATTATACCAGTCGGGGTGGGGAGTATTTTAGTGTAGATATGTGATCATACCCTCCTTGTGCATATCTTGTTCCTTGTGAGTGTTGATCATACACCGCACGTATAATCAGCCAGGCCATCATACTCTTGTGCAAGTTCCCAAGCCGATCACATGTTAAAGCTAGTACTCACACACTTAGTCATTAGTATTCTTGTTCTATCAGCATATTGTTCATTATTGTATTTCTTTCTAGTATTTCCTTATTGTCTATACCTTCTTGTATCTATTTATGCATCTTGTTTATCCACAACTATTTACTGTTACATAGTTTTTATCATTATTTGAGAACTGCTGTTAGGGTTGTACTCTGCTCCTTTCCTGACTAGATATATTTTTTCAGATGACACTGAGGAGTACCCTACCTATTATGGACCCCAGGATGTTGTGGGTTTAGATTCTGAGACCCTGGCTCAAGTGGGACTTATCCCAACTGAGACAGTTGACCCTGGAGTTGTAGCTTTATAGTTTTGTAGTATTCTTTGTACTGGATTTGTCTCCAGCATATTTCTATAATTTTCTTCAGACTCATTGATGTATTATTTTAGACTCATGAGTTGTATTGTGACTATTCTATTCTTTATCTGATTCGTGCTCATTTCCACCTTAGTTCTGTGATTGAGTATACTATCATTATTGGTGGTTCATTATATTGTTAGATAGTTTATCTAGACAGCGTTCTACCGCCGATTCTGCGGCGTAGGCTGGGCGTTGTTTCCGACTAGTACCCTTACACCGGGTGCGGGTCGTGACACGTTGCAAGAAGATCATGTCTAATCCACTCTTTATGTCCATTTGGAGGAGCTTCATTGGAATCCAACTTCCAATACCTATAAATCTCACTTTCCCTATCAATTTTACTTGGAGATCACAAGAAGGTCCATTGGAGGAGAGATTGCAAGAAGATCGTGTCCAATCCACTCTTTGTGTCCACTTAAAGGAGCTTCATTAAAATCCAACTCCCAATAGGTATAAACCACACTTTTCCTATTCCCAAGGAAGAACCCATCTCCATTAGTCACATCACTCCCCATTCATTAGCAATTTACTTCTTTTTCCCCAAGCAATCCAATTTCCTATCAATTTCATACAAACCACACCCAATTCCACCCATTCTCACTATTATGGAGGCCTAGGAGCTTGGATATCACAAGAAGGTCCATTGGAGGAAAGATTGTAAGAAGATCGTGTCCAATCCACTCTTTGTGTCCACTTGGAGGAGCTTTATTGGAATCCAACTCCCAATGGGTATAAACATAACTTTCCTTATCAATTTATATGTTAGATTATGCATTGAGACTCTAGGAACCAATCCAAGGCTATGACCAACCCATTAGGCCAAGAACTAGGTGGTATTGTCCCCAAATCTAGGAGATCCATATGTATTTGTGTCCAAATTTAGGAAATTTCGAATTTAGAATACCAAGTATTTGTCTTATGGTTAATTATATTTATTTGTGCCTAAATTGGTTGTGTGGGTATAGTTTCATGTCCATAATTGGATACATGTAGGCCGTATCATGATATGCCATGGTACGTGTCAGAGATTTTGGTATTTTGTGTATTTTTTACCAATTGGAGTTAGATTCTTCATTAATTGCAATATTTATATCTATTCTCTCTATATGCATCATAATTCATATATATTGGTGGTGATTTGGGATTGGATTAGTGTATCATGAGGTGTGTGCTTTGAGTATCCTAGAATGTTAGTGCACATAAAGTATTTGTGTTTATGAATGCTAGTTGGTGTACTATATATTGATGGTTTATGAGAGGGTTTGTGTATATATATTGAGTTGTGTGGTGTGTAGTGGGGGTGATACACTAGAGTATATTAGTTGCTGCAATTAGTCCAAGCATGGTTATGTGTTCCAGGTTGAGCAAGATGTGAGGCTCGGGTTAGGATATCTGCAGGCAGTGCACATCAGTGCACTGCCGTGCACTGGTTGGTGTTGTGCACTGATGTGCACTATTTGGGGTATAGTATTTGTTGTAGTAGATGTAAGGTATGCTAGGGTATTGACTATTTTGAAAGGGAAACTCTACCTTAGTAGCAGGTGTTCTCAGTTTGTAGTATGGACTGTAAGTTATGAGTGAAGTAAGGTATTCAGTTCAGTAAGAGATGAGGAATGTCCAATAGCTAGAATCAGTGAAGGAGATGTGTGTGCTTTTACACATTATGTTATGGCATTGATGGATGTGATCAGTTAGAGGGTTAAGATTCAGGCAGTAGCAAATTAGGCACTAATGTGCATTAGGGGCTTGGGTAGGTGAACCTGTGCACATATGTGCACCCAAGTGCACAAATGGAGAGTGAGTCTCAGTAGTAGCAGTTGCTGCTGACTACTGGGAAGTTTGGAAGGTTGGGAAGTTTAGTTCAGGCAGTGCACTAGGTTGTTAGTGATGTTTGTGAAGGTTTGATACCTGAGACTAGTATGGGGGCAATAACAACAGTACTAGTGGGAAATCTGGGTAGTTCTTATTTATATTAGAGTGTTTCAGTTGGGGTGCAGGTATAAGATACATAGTGTATCAGTGCACTGCTAGTGTAGTTTGTATTGGAGTAGAGGGTTCAAATATAGGGCCAGTTATCGCAGGTTAGTGAGGGTATTATTGAGCATCAAATCTGATACCAGGTTGAGTAATGTAATTTCCTATTAAGTAGTGACTAATACCTGATGGTATTAATTGTGGCAGGCCTAGGGGTTAGTGAATTAGTTAAGGGTAACTATTGGATACTAAGATACTAAGACACACTAAGTTTGAGGGTTAAGGTATAAATTTAAATACTAGAGTATATGAGTGTATGTATACACTAGTGTCTATAGTATAGTATAATCTATAGTAGTTAGTATGGCTTAGCATAACCTAGTATAAACCTAGCATCACTAGTATCACTCTAGAAACCCCCCATTTAGGTAATTATGAGCTCTAAACTTAGCTTTGACCTAGTTTGGGCACCAAGACCTAGAATTGGCCTAGAATCATCATAACAAGCCAGTTAAACATATTTATTACTCCAAAATATCATTTGACATAGAATTTCATATTTAGGACCCTTGGAATCCAGTTCTAGCACTGTTTGTTGTTCTTTGCTCATGACCTCAGGCTAGTACATTCTCTGATAGTTTTTTTTATTTTGATGATTACTATGATATCGGTATTATAGTGTTATACTTAATTTTCTGACACGATTGTACACGAGCTAGTATATATGGATCCTAGCCAAGAAATGTCGTAATTTGTATCCATTGTATTAGTTAGGGGGAACGAGGAAGTATTAGTTGGTTATGTGATCATACTCCATATATTTGTGCATAGCTCACCCATATTTCACGTAGGGTGTAGCCTAACCTTATCACATACCTGTGCATAGCTCCCCATATATGGTTGTGCCTGACACTGTTACCTGTACTTGTGCATAGCCAATTATATATAGTAGAGCCTGATCTTGTCCCAAGCCGATCACATAACAAACTAGTATTTCAAGACAGTTAGCTAGTTACTTTATTCTTCTATTCCAGTTTATACCTGATGATACTTATCATATACCTGTTTATTTTTTGTTTATTATTTACCTATGATATGATATTTGTCTTACATATTCCTTATGTTTCCAATATTACTTTTTTTATCATATATTATTATTACTTTACTGTTTATATTCTTTGTCAGTTTAAATGGAACTGTTGTTAGTTTATGTTCTTTGCTCCTATCCTTACTGGATAATATTTTTAGGACTTGACTTGGAGGACTTTTGTCCTACTTACTATGGACCTCAGGAGGGTGAGGCTGTTGAGTATGATCAGGATGCTAAAGAGAAGCAGGTTCTAGTGGAGGCAGAGACATAACTAGTGGCTGCTTAGTTAAACTTAGTATTTTTAATGTACCATATTTGTCTCCAACATCTTAGACTATTGAGATGTTACTATTTTGATTCCTAGACTTATGTTGGTATTGCTAGACTTATTTAGAATTGTTGATGTTGATGTTAATGACTATCTAGACTTATGACTTTAAGACTTCTATTGCTTGATATCATATGAGCATCCTAATTTTTTTTATAGGGTTAGTTCGATAATTAATAATTAATTATTTTATTTTAATATTTATTCGATAATCTAATTGAACTTTGGAAACCAACCACCATTGTTTTAAGATTTTGAATGCAACACTAGCCTTTTCCTTCCAACCAACCAAGCATGCGTGGCTTAGATGAATCAAATTAGGCTTCTGCCATGATTGTCCCTCACAAATTTGCAATCACATGCCTTATTTTGGTCGCATAACTTTCGTGACACAATTACGAGAAAATGATGATTAATTAACCCTTTTGTCGTGGCATACGATTTTAACACACCACACCAACCCATTGCTTCCAACTAAGTTTATGTTATGAGCCTAACAGGTCCTATTACGCATATGACACTTGAGTTACATTATTTGAACCTCCTGCATGCTCCCAATATAATATTAAGTAGAAAATAAAATTTATGTATTTATTTAATTATTTTAATATTTATTAATATTTAGTAAATATTTTTTTAATTAATATAAATTTGGTTGTAGATTATTTATTGGAGGATATATAAATTTTCTAGAATTTTTTCAAGTGCTTAACTATTTTTGGGAATTTTCTATATATAATTATTATATAAACAAAACAAATAAAAAAATAAACCTAAGACCCTAACCCTACCCGTTAATCCAAACACAAACCCATTAACTAAACCACCCATCCACGTACAATAGCCTTCCCCCCTCCTATATATATCTCCTATATATATATGTATACATTACAACCTAAAATCCTAACCCATGCCTACACCACCTCCACCACCCGCCGGAGTCGCCGACTGCCGCATCCCCGATGACCGCCGCAGCAGCGCCGAAGCGATGCCACAGCAACCGCGCGGCCGACAACAGCAGCAGCGCACAACCTTGCGGCCCCCCTTCACGCAAAGCTTCTGCCCTTCTCGCTCGTCCATTTCGTATTTTGTCTTTGCTGGTATGTTCACAACCTAACGCTCTAGTATTTTCTTTAAGTGGAACAAATTTAGGCACCCGGATTTTATCGAAAAATCGACTGAAAGTTGGCTGAAAAACTGTTCGAAAATAGTTTAAAAATTCAGTCCAAGTACCTATGTTCATGTCTAATTTTCTACCATCTCGTTAATTAGTTTCAAAATATAATTAAAAAGACTTTATCACAATGTAACCAAGATTTTTACTATTCTTTTAGTTTTTATTAGTTTGCTTTAATGGTTAAATTTTTCTGGTTCCAAAATGACCAAAAACTTATTTTTAAAACACCCAAAATCTTATGATACGGGATGCGTCCCACCAAATGAGGTACTTTTATCTTGTACGAGTTACGTCAAAAGGCGCGTAACATAAACGCGGACGTGTGAGCTTCCGCGGAACTTGATTTGGATGTGCGTGCACACCGGAATCAATGCGTATCCGTCGAAAAGTACCATATCGGCATGTTCTGACACTCGCCATAACTTTATGTGTACTTGTCTATTCATAACGAAACTTATGCCATTATATTCACAGTATTACGCTGGTCTTGTGACTCAAGTTTGGTTCGATTCTGAGAACGTTGATGAAACATCATTTTGTGGGCCCTACGGTTCTACTTGACTGGCAATTTTATGACCGCTTCTTCGAAATCCAGTTTTGGATATTTCGTTTGGTTTGTATCATCGTTCTGGACTCGTAAATACTAAGTTTGATAAATTTGGACAACTTTGTCTCTGGCATATTTTTTGGTGCGAAGTGGACCACATGTTGACCCCGCTTTGACCCAAACTTATCAATTTTGTCCCTGTGTCCAAGTTGGACTTATGAGTAGTCAATCCTAGATATTTCAAGTATTCTGAAAATAATGGTGATGTTGGTTTCAATATCCAGAGGTGTATATGCAGATTCCAGTTTTTCAGGAGTAGTTGACGGAGTTCAGAACACAAGCAACTGTACCTTGCCAAACCTGCAGAGATCCCATTATATTATTTGCTTATGTTTTTCCTATATATATATATATATACTCTTATGATGTGCATGTTCAACCTAAGACCGTGAGACGTTGCTTAGCGTCCAAACGAGATTCGGGTGTCGACGCCGTACGCGAAGTCGTGCTACGTCACCTAGAGAGTTGATTCCATGATCCTATTTTTACGTGCTTATTTTACCAAGTATGCCATACCGTAGGACACTTGACACTATTTCATGTGACAAAATATTTCTTGAGTTATTCATGGTAATTCTGTATAGGCTTACATGACTCGTGATATAAGACGTGGATATTACATGGATATT
Organism: Iris macrosiphon; assembly: GCA_036927795.1. Classification (NCBI taxonomy): domain Eukaryota; kingdom Viridiplantae; phylum Streptophyta; class Magnoliopsida; order Asparagales; family Iridaceae; genus Iris; species Iris macrosiphon. The sequence continues at coordinate 119,876,845 of JAYESA010000006.1, forward strand.
AATATGACTCGTTGTACTAGCTAGAGGTTATGATCTTGCGTGTCATGGATATAAGACATCGTGGACATAAGATATAAGATTACATTGGGTGGAGAGAGACACATAGGCTACATGCTGATTATTTATATATATACTACTGGAGGTGCCTTGGACTCTGTCTTATATTTTTGGCACATATAATGGAGTCATGATACTACTTGCTGCTATGGGCTCCCTGATACAGAGCCTGTTGTCACGACCCGTACCTGGATATTCGGGCATGAGTACATGGTTACCCCCAGCCTACGCCGCAGCATCGGCGGTAGAACGATGTCTGGGTCATTTCTAACTATCTAACATCTCAATAATATAATATGGTACTTGTCAATCATCTCAACTCCAAACGGAGGAATAATATAGTATCTCACAAGTATAACTAATCTCAATCATAAAATAAACTAAGGAAGATAGAACATGAATGAAATAACGAAGGAAAGAATAAGATATAATCCACAATCTGAAATACTATACAAACTATAAATCTCAACAAATAGTCTAATATAAGCCAACACAAATAACTAGACCTCCTCGGGCTCTACAACTAAGTCCTCCTGGTCTATAGGAGTATTCTCTATAGGTATACCATCCTGCGGCCCATAGAATATGGGACACTGCTCTATAAGCCAATCATCTGGAAAAATATATCCAGTCAGGATTGAAACGAAGTATATACCTCTGAAAGCAGTTTCAATAACATAACCGAGCATATAAAACAGATAATAGAAATAAAATACAAGATCACTAAATATATGAATGAATGAATATTAGGTATATAGGTAATGTACGAGAATATAGAACAACAATATGAATATCTGCAATATGATAAAATAACTGTAATCTAACTAATGTGCCTCATAATACAAGTTTATTATGTGATTGGTTTGGATGAACATGATCAATAAGGTAAGACGATTATAAGTGTGGTATGTAATCAGAATGTACACGATAAACAATGGGGCGTTGATCACATAATCAACTTGTACTCCCCCATCCCCAACTAATACCAATGGATCCAATCACGATACGCTACGAACACAAATATGACCACTGAACACGAGCAGTGGGTGTACACGAATATAATAACCACTGAACACGAGCAGTGGATGTACACGAATAAGCACACTGAACACGAGTAGTGTGTGAACACGAAATATAAATCAATACCCAATATACACGATGAAATACATATACACGAGTTCCCACTGAACACGATAGGAGATAACATCTTCTGACGGGATCCATATAGTACAAGTCCATAAAATTACTGTGTCAGAATCAATTATACAATTTTAGAAAATATATATATACACACTATTATGAATTGAAAACTATCAAAGAAATGTACTCACCTGAAGTCTTGAGCAAGGTGTGTCTCTCAATGCCGAAGCTGGTGTCACATAAACCTATATATGGTATGTTGCATCAATACAAGGTTCAAAATAAAAATAAGTTAAAATAATACAATTCTAAGTCATAAAGCCATTTTAAAGTCAAACCGACTAATACTAGGTTGCAAGAGTCTGACACAAAGACACTAGGTCGATACACGATGAAACTAAGCTACACTAGCTAATCTAGGATACTAAGAGACACTCAAAAAGCCGTATCCTAAGATACGTAAGTTTTAATATATAAAAATAATAGTTTAGATATACTTATAAGTCAATACACATAGTATCTATAACAAATTAATAAAATTAGGATACCTTGGCCTTGCACCAATGCGTATCGTACTACCTCACATCTATCACAATACTCAAACCCAATACCTTGAGTATCGACCCAATACCTTGATATTACCTTGGTATCCCGAGGTAATTCAAAACACTTAACATGTAAAACCCATAATTCTAAAAAACGTATTAATCTATTTTAATTAATTAATAATTAAATTATAGTAATTATGAGCTAATTAGAGGAAATATGATTTATTTGATTTTTATTTCTAGGTATTTGTCCATTTAGTGATTTATGGAGCAACTGTAATTTTTTCTAATTATTTCCATATAGGAGACCCTTTGGACAGTTGAGTAGATTTATTGTATGCACTAGTAAAATTTCTAGAATTCTCTCTCTCTCTCTCTCTCTCTCTATATATATATATATATATATATATATATATATATATATATATGGTTTATTAAAATAGAAATGGAAAAGAAAAAAGGAGTAAAAGAATAATGAAAATGGACCCAAAACCCGCCTTAAACCCAAACCCGAAATCCCTAAAAACCGTTAACACCAAAATCTCGTACCGCTCCACAGCAGATCGCGTGGACGAACCCTCCCCGCTCTCCTTCTCTATATATATCAACAGTAAACAAAACCCTAACCTTAAAAATCTCTATCATCTTCACCTTCCCTGCGATGCGCCGCCATGAGACCGCCGCTGGACCACCACCCCAGAGCCGCCTTCAGCCGCCCGGAGTTCCCCCGTATAAACTGCGCCACGACTGAGTTACACAGCAGGAAGTTAGCAACTTACTTGTGTTCATTCCCCGATTCCCGTACCCTCGCTCAACCAAACTTGACTCCGCTTTCATCGGTATATTCACGACCTAACCCCCTTCCATATCTGTATATTAGTTTATCTCAAACAGTGCGTAAACCTAGGCAAAAATAACGACCAAGTTGGCAAAAAATGATAACTTTTGGGATCGCAGAAAACTGCGGTAACTACCTATGTTCACGGACTCGTATCTCCCGCCACAGAGATCCGAATTCGGTTTTTCTTTTTGGTATGCGAAGACCACCTAACCTAGTTTATTTCTTGTCAAATACAATAATTTATTAACTGCTATATGTTAAAATAATTAGCTAGAAAACCCCGAAAATATACTTTTTCCAAATTCCAAAAATTTGTGATATGGAGCAATCTACGTCAAACGGGACCGCTCCGTCGTGTACCAAGTATACCAAAAGGTGCGCACAGTATACCCAGACGTGTGGGCTTTCGCAAAAACTAATTTGGACGCGTGTGCACGTCGAAATTAGCCCGTATCCGCAAAAATTTCCCGTATCGTAATTTTTGCAAAACCCTACGTCATTTAGTGTACGCTCGTTAGAATACGACGAAACTTGTGCCACTGGACTCGTGGTATCGCGCTTATCCTGTGGCCCAATTTTCATGCAATTCTGAGACAGTTGAACAAGTCGCCTATTGGCGGGCCTCACGGTTGACTTTTTAGGCAAAATTGTGTTCGGCTCACCGGATTCCATATTTGGACATACCGTTGAGTTCGTACTGAATTTTAGAGTTCATTTGACCTATAATTTATCCTATTTAGAGACCGTTACCCTTGGTACGCTATACGGTGCAAAGTAGCACACATGTGGACCCCACTATAACCCAAAATTATTGTTTTGCCCCCGTATCCAAATTGGATGAAATGGTAGTATTTTTTAGCTATCTCGCTGATTTCAAAAACGTTGGTGATGTCTATTTCAGCATCCGGAGACGTTTGTTCGAAGCTATTAGTTTCTGATTTCGTGTCCTTGATATTTGGACGCCTACACCATACAGATTTTTTGCCAAACAAGTATCCCTTGCCATTGTACTGTATTTACATTCCATATGATGCATGCATGTTTTATTTCTGCTTACTTTAGTTCATATATGTTAAACTCCTATATAAACTGCGCGTCCAAGGAAACTTGGGTGCAACGACGATGTCGTCGTGTTCTGTTTTTATTTATGTATAAGCATTGGACCTACTTTATGAGACCGCCCCATTATCATGAGGCATCCTTATGTTTTATTGGCCATGACACTATTCTTACACGAGTGTGAGTCACATGTAGGACACGGACTTGCGTACTCGGCTGGCCACTAGTACGTATAGGTCGTGCGACAGATAGGGATAACTGCCGTTAGAAACTTTGCATGCTAATAGACCTGACAGTTATTTAGAAGTTTTATCATGTCATGGATGTGACATGCTTAGAGCATGGGGTGGGGAAAACCATAAGTAAGGCATTTGGGCTCCTTTGCACTTTCCTTTTGTAACCCGGAAGCTCCGCTGGAGATATGGGCGGTGATGACCCTTATATATTATATATTATCAGAAGGCCTCTGCCGTTCAAAAGATGACATGCTTTGTAGGCCCCTGATTATCCGAGAGAGTCATGCCAATCCCATTTTAGCCAGATAGCCCACTTGGAGGAAAGTTGTTCTCAAACTGCATTCACTTAGATGGTTAGGCGACCCCATTGGATGTTTATTTTTAGTACTTTATTGGCATATTTATATGTATCTTGTTACGTCCCTCTGAGGACCTGGTACCTTTTCAGATATAGACAAGCAGGAGTATCCGCAGGAGTATGGACCTGGACCTGACGCTACTTATCAGACTGAGGAGGTCTTACCTTCGGAGTATCTGTGATTTGTTACAACTGTTTAGAGATTCTAGTTGCTATTCTTTTAGAGACATTTATTCTTTTATTAGAGTTGATTCTCTTCTCTCTTTTAGTAGTTTTAGTATAGTCAATTTGCAGTGGATTTGTTTCCATTCGACTATCATACTTTGATACACATCTTTGATATTCAGTTATTATTCCTATTTATTTATTTACTTGTGCTGGGGATGAGATATATATTGCGTGTGACTTGTTGAGATAGTATATTACCACTGGTGGATTGGATATTCATATACAGCGTATGTGTGTATATGGTTTCCATATATTGGAGTTTGTATACGTACGACTGGCATGTTACATATTCTTAGTTCTACGTATTTTGGGACTGGGACATGATATATTTTTGTGGTGGCCTATGCAGGTCCAGAATATATTATCTCGGTTATGTAATTATACTGAACAGGCCTGCGTATAGGATTAGAGTATAAGATCTCATCCACGCTTGACTAAAACTCATCCTTCCTATTTAATACTTGTATCCTGTTTGGTTCCTGTACTTCTTCTAATTGTTTCGTACATCACCTGCAGAGAGATGGATATGCAAAATGGATGTACTACCGCCGATGGTGATACACCTTCAAGAGTCAATGGTCAGACTCAAGGAGGGACATCAACGATTCCTAGACTTCTGAGACCAGATGGACAGACTCACAATCTAATTCCATCTGATATTCCTGTTCACCTAATAGGAATCTTCCATCCTTATCAGCACTACAGGATGGCCAGATACAGCTGTTTCAATTCTTTCAGATGATGATGCAGGCACAGAGGCAGCAGGCAGCCGAGCAGAGGCAAGAATTTCTGGCAGCACTTGAGAGGATGGCTGCGCAGGCTACTGTACCAGCTCAAGCACTAGTTCCAGTACATCGAGCTAGAGTTGGTTCAGTCAAGAACTTTATTCAGATAGGTCTGAAGCCGTACAAAGGCACTGAGAGCCCGGAGGAGACTACCAACTGGATCACCCACACTCAGAAGCTAGTGGAAACATCGCAGTTAGCTACAGACCTATGGAAGATAGGTGTAAGGATGCTTCTAGATGGTAATGCTCATCACTGGTGGAAATCAATAGAGCGCCAGTTAGGTACATACCAGACTTGGGCGTAATTCTTGGAGTGCTTTGAAAGGAAGTACTTTCCGAATACCGTCAGAGATACATTGTACGATCAGTTTCTTTACCTAGAGCAGGGGAACAAAATAGTTGACGAGTATGATGCCGAGTTTAGTCGACTCAGTAAATATGGCGCTGCCCTAATACCGAATGACTTGGCCAAGGCTAAGAGGTTTCATCGTGGACTAACTTAGGAGCTCCAATATTACACTAGCTCACAGTCCCGGATCTCTTATGCCGAGTTATTAACAGAAGCCAGATTGCTAGAGACCATTAGCAGAGGAAAATGAGGTCAGCTGATGATACAACAAGGACCAGCAAGGATACAGCCAGGGCCAGCAAGGACACAGCAAGGAGGACCTATCAGACGTCCTTTGGCATAGCAACAACAGTACCAGCACAGAGCAGGACCATACCAGATTCCGGAGAAGCCCCAATATAATTATTGTGGGAGACCCGGACACAATTCGAGAGATTGTCAGAATCGCTTGGGACAGTATTTATGATGTGGTTTTGGACAGCATTTGGCAAGAGACTGTCCAAGGCATCAGACATTGACACTACCACCGCTAGCACAGAGGCTAGCGCTTCCAGCACCGAAGCCAGCTCAGCAGACCACTAGACCAGGAGTACCTCAACCCCAGTAGCAGAAGGATTTTAGCGAGGACCACCGCTACCTACTCAGGAGGATCAGTTCACGAGGGCCAGTCATGGACACCCATAGAGGAACGGACAAGCTTTTGTATTAGAAGTTGATGACATGGATCAGGAGATTGATGTCATAGCAGGTATTACTCTTGCTTTTACTTTTCCTGCTGTGACATTGTTTGATACGGGAGCCACCCACTCATTCATATCATCTAGATTTATTATTAAACATAATATTGCCTCTACACCTTTACTTAGTTGTATTAGAATTCTTACCGGAGGAGGAGTTGTACCTATTAGTCGAATTTGTAGATCGGGTCCTATAGTGATACGTGGCAGAGAGATGAACGCCCAACTCTTAGTCCTTCCTATGCCAACTTTTGATATTATGCTTGGAATGGACTAGCTAAGCAAGTACCATGCTTTCTTCGATTGTTTTGGAGGAAGCATTCTTTTTAAGGTACCAGGCCAGCCTGAACTTGAGTTTGCACGAGAATCCACAGAAATCCTTGATGGTATGCAGCTCGCAATGGACGATGTTGTCTATCATCCCATTATTTCAGAATTTCAAGACGTCTTTCCAGAGGAATTGCCAGGACTACCCCCAGACAGAGATGTAGAGTTTTCAATTGAATTAGTACCGGGAGCAACACCCATAACATCGTATATTTACAGATTAACGAAGAAGGAGATGGATGAACTGAAGGCACAGTTGAAAGAACTAGAGGAGAAAGGTTTTATCCGACCAAGTGCATCACCCTGGGGAGTACTAGTGTTGTTTGTACCAAAGAAGGATAGGTCAGTGCGTATGTGCATTGACTACAAAGCCTTAAATGCAGTGACTGTGAAGAATAAATACCCCTTGCCACGCATTAATGACTTATTTGATCAGCTTAGTGGAGCCAAGGTATTCTCGAAGATAGATTTGAGATCAAGATATCACCAGGTGAAGGTACGGAAGCAGGATATCCCGAAGACCGCATTCAGAACAAGATATGGGCACTACGAGTTTCTGGTCATGCCATTTGGATTGACCAATGCTCCAGCTATCTTTATGGACTTAATAAATCGAGTCTTCCACCAGTATTTGGACCAGTTTAAGGTTATCTTCATAGATGATATACTTGTCTATTAGAAGAGCTACGAGAAGCACCTGCGGATTATTCTAGAGACATTGAGGAGAGAGGAGTTATATGCAAAGCTCAGTAAATGTGAATTATTTTTGGACAGAGTCTCATTTCTTGGGTATGTTGTTACGGGAGATGGTATTTCTGTTGATCCAGAAAAGATCTCGGCAGTCGAGACATGGCATGTTCCTAAATCAGCAGCGGTGGTGAGAAGCTTTCTTGGACTTGCGGGATATTACCGACGGTTCGTTGAGAACTTATCAAGGATAGTAGTACCTATGACTCGGTTGACTTGCAAGGATCAAGAATTCTTATGGACCGACGAGTGTCAAGCTACTTTTAAAAAGTTGAAGAAGCGACTGACCACAGCACCAGTATTGACTATTCTATCAGGATCAGGAGGCCATGTGATTTACAGTGACACTTTAGAGAAAGGCTTGGGATGCGTATTGATGCAACATGGCAAGGTGATTGCATATGCATCTAGGCAGTTATGAGTGCATGAGAAGAATTATCCAAATCATGACTTAGAACTTGCAGCCGTGGTATTTGCTCTGAAGCTATGGAGACATTACTTATATGGGGAACGAGTGGAGATCTATACAGACCACAAAAGCCTCAATTATGTCTTCACGCAGAAGGAGTTAAATATGAGGCATCGTCAATGGCTTGAGTTGATAAAAGATTTGAGATAGAGCTATATTATTACCCAGGCAAGGCTAACGTTATAGCAAACGCGTTAAGCCGAAAACTAGCAGCTTACTTCTTGATAACACAGAAAGAATTATTGGAGGACTTGCAAGCGCTTGGCATTGAAGTGATATTACCCGGAGCAGATGGGATACTAGCCAACTTGCAAGTATAATCATCACTAGTAGAGAGGATCAAGGCAGCTTTGCCTACAGACGCCATATTCATGAGACTGAAGGAAATGACAGAGGTCAGAGAGCAGACAGGATTGCGCATTCATAAGGACGGGACATTACGATGTGGTGATTGTCTATATGTTCCCAATGGAGAGATTCGATAGGAGCTGACAATAGAAGCTCATAGTTCGATATATTCTATTCATCCTGGAGGCACCAAGATGTACCGTGACTTACGATAACACTTTTGGTGGCATAGAATAAAAAGAGAGAGAGCTCGCTTTGTAGCCAAATGTCTAGTATGTCAGGAAGTAAAGGTGGAGCACTAAAGAACAACAGGATTATTGTAACCACTTCCAATTCTAGAGTAGAAGTAGGAGTACATCACTATGGACTTCGTTATGGATTTTCCCAAGAGTCAAAGTGGGAGAGATGTAGTATGGGTAATAGTAGATCGACTCACCAAGTCAGCACATTTTTTACCTTTTAGAGTTGGCCAGTCTACAAAAGCTTTGGCTGACTTATATATGAGGCAGATCGTGAGATTACACGGCATACCAGTCAGCAATGTATAAGACAGGGATTTGCATTTTACATCGCACTTTTGGAGGAGCATGCAAGAGAGTCTCAGAACTCGTCTGAAGTTCAGTATATCTTATCACCTGCAGACAGATGGACAGTCAGAGCGTACTATTCAGACATTGGAGGATATGTTGAGGGTTTATATGTTAGAATTTGGAGGATCATGTGAGGACCACCTATATCTTGTAGAGTTTTCTTATAACAATAGCTATCAGGCGAGCATCCGGATGGCTCCGTTTGAAGCATTATATGGAAGAAAGTGTAGGTCTCCTGTGTGTTGGAGTGACGTAGGAGAATGTCAGATTCTGGGACCAGAGTTGGTAGTCAATACCGTAGAGACAGTTAAGAAGATAGAATGACACTTGCAAGACAGGCAGAAGCAGTTGACAGACCTTCATCGTTGTCCCTTAGAGTTCAAAGAGGGCGATCATGTCTTTTTGAGGATATCACCTACCAGAGGCACCATTCAATTCGGAGGGCGCGGTAAGTTGAGTCCAAGGTATATTGGACCATTTGACGTGCTAGAGAGAGTGGAAGAAGTGGCCTATCGACTTGCGTTACCACCTTCACTTGAGGGAGTACATAACATATTCCATGTGTCGCAGCTCAGGCGATATATGGCGACAACAGTCATGTTCTCGACCATTCGGCGATCACCATTGGGCCGAGCTTGTTATACCAAGAGCAACCTGTAGAAATCCTTGATCGTCGAGAGAAAGTGTTAAGGAACCAGTCTATTCCCTTGGTTCGCGTGGCATGGAAGCATGGCGCGCCAGGAGAATCTACTTGGGAGCGCGAGGACGACATGCGCAAATGTTTTTCGAACCTATTCGCAGACCAAGGTATAAAATTACTTTGTTAATTTATATCTTATACCATCCTTGACTTTCTATGATAGCTTAGTTTTAATTTCGAGGACGAAATTTTTATAAGTTAGGTAGAATATAAAACCCCTAATTCTAAAAACCGTATTAATCTATTTTAATTAATTAATAATTGAATTATAGTAATTATGAGCTAATTAGAGGAAATAGGATTTATTTGATTTTATTTCTAGGTATTTGTGTATTTAGTTATTTATGGAGCAACTGTAATTTTTCCCTAATTATTTCCATATAGGAGACCCTTTGGACAGCTGAGTAGATTTATTGTATGCACTAGTAAAATTTTTAGAATTCTCTCTCTCTCTCTCTCTCTATATATATATATATATATATATATATATATATATTTATATATGGTTTATTAAAATAGAAATGGAAAAGAAAAAGAATAATGAAATGGACCAAACCCGCCTTAAACCCAAACCCGAAATCCTAAAAACCCGTTAACACCAAAATCTCACACCCGCTCAACAGCAGACCGCGGACGAACCCTCCCCACTCTCCTTCTCTATATATATCAACAGTAAACAAAACCCTAACCTTAAAAATCTCTATCATCTTCACCTTCCCTGTGACTAACCGCCACGAGACCACCCCCGGACCACCACCCCAGAGCCGCCTTCAGCCGCCCGAAGCTTCCCCGCATCAACCGCGCCGTGACTGAGTTACACAGCAGAAAGTCAGCAACTTACCTGTGTCCACGCCCCGATTCTCGTACCCTCGCTCGACCAAACTCGACCATGCTTTCACCAGTATGTTCATGACCTAACCCCCTTCCATATCTGTATATTAGTTTACCTCGAACAACGCATAAACCTAGGCAAAAATAACGACCAAGTTGGCAAAAAATGACAACTTTTGGGATCGCAGAAAACTGCGGTAACTACCTATGTTCACGGATTTGTATCTCCTACCACAGAGATCCGAATTCGGTTTTTCTTTTTGGTATGCGAAGACCACCTAACCTAGTTTATTTTTTGTCAAATACCATAATTTATTAAGTGTTGTATGTTAAAATAAATCAGTTAGGAAATCCCAAAAACATACTTTTTCCAAATTCTAAAAACTTGTGATACGGAGCACATTCTGCCAAACGGGATATCACGACCCGCACCCAAAATTGGGGCACGAGTACGCAGGTATGTCCAGCCTACGCCGCAGCATCGGTGGTAGAACGCTGTCAAGGTCATGATACTATCTAGCCAATCTCACACAAGCATCCAATCTCCATAAGGAGGCACGGATGACACAAAAATAATACGAACACATACTCAATCACATGACTACAGCACGATAAGATATCGAACAAATAAAAATTAAATACAACACAAGTCTAAATGTAATAGTCTAACTCAACAAATATCTATGTCTCAACAAGTATGCCGGAGACAAATCCGGTACCAAATAGTCTACTGAAAGAACTAACTAGAAAAACTAGTAATTCCGGCTAGACCTCCCGGAATCACAACTAAACTACCAAGCCCAAGTTGTAGCTACTCACCATATGGTCCATAAAGTGTCGGACACCGGTCCTCTAAGGCATAGTCTGAAAAAATATTTTCAGTCAGGAAGGAGCAAAGTACAATCTCAAATAACAGTTCCATTTATTTGATAAGGACTATAAAGCAATAAACAGATGATGCTAGATACTGAGAAGACAGTGAATAAATGCAATGGCAAAATAGAGAGACAGGCAATGTAAAGAGACAGGCAATAGGCAATATGATACAGTCAGTACATATATGAAAATGAAAAGAATAAGGTACAATATCATATACGGGTGATGTAGTATATAATTTAAAATAGAGAACTGTAATCTATTCTAAGTGTTTGAAATAATAGTTTCAAAATATGATCGACTTGGGAACATGTACGAGAGCTATAGGGCCTGGCTAATCATATATGAAGAGCATGATTAACACTTACATTGTTCTATACTGTAATAAAAGGTTATGATCACATTTCTTACTAACTACTTCTCCGCCCCCAACTAGTACTGTGGATCCAACCATGACACGTCACGATACACGAGCAATGTCCAAATCTATCATGTACGAGGTCTAAATATACATGTCGTGTACAATGTCAATACGATAAATAATGTAACATCTCATGACTACAGATCCAAGCTATATACTAGTCCGTGTAGCACAGTGTCAAAGATTCAGATGTAACAATTCTAGATTACTGAACTTATAAAAATTATCAAGGATTTGGAAATTATCAGAGAATGTACTTGCCTTGGGTCCTTAGTGGGTGAATACCGAGGTCCTGTCCCAGAGTATCGCCTGGATGAACCAACAGTCCTATCGATATATCACAAATATAACACTTGTATCAGATGCTACACTAACACACAATAGAAATATACTGACCTTAGGGCTATGCCAGGCATGGAACTTAGTCAACTAGGGTCATCTAGTAGGGATACATATATAATTATACATTTATACTCAGAATATATATACCAATTAAATACGTATATAATATATATATATATAAGTGTATATCAGTAATTTGTATAAAATATGTATAAGTATATATACACTAAATAGAAGTATGTAAATATATATATATTTATATGTTATAAATATACATAACCAATTTTATTCATAACAACTATATTTAAGAATATACATATACTGAATATATATGTATACATACATATGTACTAGTGAAAATATATATTTGTTATATTTATACATATATATATATATATATGTGTTTATACATATACCAAAAATACACATTTTTATTAAACATATACCCATGCAAAAAATATATATATATACATATATATATTTATACCAAAATAATAATTATACTATATACATGTATATTAATATACACATACACATTGAATACGTATATATACAAATAGAGAAAATACACTATATATTTATAGATATATATATATGTACACATATACACACATACGCGTAGATACGCATACATATAATACGCATACACATACACACAAATATACGTATACGTATTTATATACATATATATATATATATATATATATATATATATATAAAAGGAGGGAAAGGGGGAGAGAAGCTCACAGTGGCTGCTGCCGGGCTTGGCCAGAGGGAGAGCTGGCCGGCGGGGGATGGTCGCACTGGTGGTGGTGGTGGAGTTATGATGATGATGGTGGTGGTGGTGATAGTAGATGGTGGTGGTGATAGTAGATGGTGGTGGTGGTGATAGTGAAGTGGCCGGAGCAGATGGAGGCTGGAGGAAGTCGGGGGGAGTCTCGGGCTCGGCCGGAGTTGATGGAGTTAGGAGGAGGAGATCAGGTAGTTGGCCGGGGATGGTGGAGGAGTTCGGGTCGGGGAGTTGGGAGGAGCTCGGGGGAGTTGCAGCGGGAAGTCGGCTGTCCGAAAGCTGCGAAGTCAGGCTCGACGCCGGGACAGCGGGCGGGAGGAGCTATGGGGAAGACTCGGCAGTAGGAGCTGGGTCGCCGGAGGGATGCAGTGAGGAGAGGAAGCTCGGGGGAGTTGCAGTCGGGGTCGGGGAGTTGCTGCAGGCCGTGCCGGAGTGGGAGTTGGAGGAGATGGAGGGAGGCCTCCGGGTGGTGGAGTGACAGCGGTGTCGGAGTCGACTGACCGGAGAGGGTGTCGGGGTCAGGCCGGAGGGTGGCTGGACCACGCCGGAGTGGCAGACCGGGGGTCGAGCTCGGCCGGGTGTGGGGAGTGAACAGGATGGTTTCCCTCTCTCTCTTTTTTTTATTCAAAAAGAGAAGGAGAAGAAGAAGAAGAAGAAGAAGAGAAAAAGAAAAATGAAAAATAAAGAAGAGAAGAGAAGCTACGGTTGAGTGTGGGGGCTTGTGAGGAGGTGGGGGCTAGCCTAGGTTTTTGGGGATTAGGGCTTCTTTGGGAAGAGGGGATGATGTGACTTTAAATAGGGAGAGGGTGTGTAGGAATGAAGGGTGAGGATGCACCCATTGAATGGATGACCTAGATTTAACATGAAGGATTCTTCATGTGGGGATGAGGGTGAGAGACTTAGTCAAATATTAGGGCTCCTTCATTGGTTTGAACAAATGGGGTGTTGACACCTATTGCAAATTTGCAAATTAGCCCCCCCTAAATTTGGGTATTTGCACAGACGCATAAAATGATAAAAATTTGGTCGGCGATTCGGTGTCTGGTATTTTGTAGGGTGAAGGGGCGTTGTATGTTTGGTATAGGCTCAATTAGCAGGGTACTGGAATTATATCGAGATTTACGGAATCGGTCAAAATGGTATCCTCAATTTAATTAGGAATAAATGCAAGCCGTGTTCTAAAATTAATTAGGAGTACATGGGGCCAAAATTAGGTCGCGTCATCAATACCATTAGTGAAGAAGACTCAGAACAGAATATTACCCTAATTTGGGTCGCACGAAAAATAGGTCAAGATTGCCTCCAATTTCGATTGGAACGCACAACGATACAAAGTTAGAATTTATTTAGGAATTAAATAAACATCCGCGACGAATATTGCGCGGCTAAAAATAAAGCACATAGAGCATAATTATGAGTTGCAAAAATGTCAAAATGGAAGGCGGGCATGTCTAGGGCAAGGTTGTAAAATTGTTGGAAGGCAAAAGCCAGGGTAGCGCTCCAAATATCGAAGCAAATGCAATGCGCAATAATTAAATAAATTACGGTAGTTAATTACAACCTCCAATAAATTAATTCTAAATAAAACAATTAATCACATAATCCCATAATTCGGACATGTGTTCATCTACTGGGCTTCTAGGTCAAGTCTACCAGCTCAAACATAAATGAACACTGTATATATATAATATATATAAATACACACCTCATGCAATTATTTAATTTAAATACAATATCGAGAAATCATTTAATATAAATACCATAATATTAATAATATCTAAAAAGTCAAAAATACCCTTATTTTTGGAATGTGGTAGTGACACGGGACTGCCCCATCGTGTACCAAATATACCAAAAGGGCACACAGTATACCCAGACGTGTGGGCTTTCGAGAAAACTGATTTGGAGGCGTGTGCGCGTCGGAATCAGCCCGTATCCACAAAAATTTCCCATGTCGTGACTTTTGCAAAACCTTGCGCCATTTAGTGTATGCTCGTCAGAGTACGACAAAACTTATGCCACTGGACTCGTGGTATCGCGCTGGTCTTGTGACCCAATTTTTACGCAATTCTGAGATAGTTGACCAAGTCGCCTATTAGCGGGCCCCACGGTTGACTTTTTGGGCAAAATTGTGTTTGGCTCACCGGAATCCACATTTGGACATACCGTTGAGTTCGTACTGACTTTTAGAATTCGTTTGACATATAATTTGTCCCATTTAGAACCGTTACCCTTGGCACACTTTACGGTGTAAAGTGGACCATATGTGGACCCCACTTTGACCCAAAATTATCGTTTTGCCCCTGTGTCCAAATTAGATTAAAGGGTAGTATTTTCTAGCTTTCTTGCTGATTTTGAAAACGTTGGTGATGTCTATTTCAGCATCCGGAGATGTTTGTTCGGAGTCATTAGTTTTTGATTCCGTGTCCTTGATATTTAGACGCCTACACCATACAAATTTCTTGCCAAACAAGTATACCTTGCCATTGTACTGTATTTACATTCCATATGATGCATGCATGTTTTATTTCTGCTTACTTTAGTTCATATATGTTAAACTCCTATATAAACTACGCGTCCAAGGAAACTTGGGTGCAACGACGGTGTCGTCGTGTTCTGTTTTTATTTATGTATATGCATTGGACCTACTTTATGAGACCGTCCCATTATCATGAGACATTCTTATGTTTTATTGGCCATGGCACTATTCTTACACGAGTGTGAGTCACATGTAGGACACGGGCTTGCGTACTCGGCTGGCCACTGGTACGTATAGGTTGTGCGACGGATAGGGATTACTGCCGATAGAAACTTTGCATGCTAGTAGACCTGGCAGTTATTTAGAAGTTTCATCATGTCATGGATGTGACATTCTTAGAGCATGGGGTGGAAAGAATAACAAGTAAGGCATTTGGGCTCCTTTGCACTTTCCTTTTGTAACCCGGAAGCTCCGCTGGAGATACGGGCGGTGATGACCCTTATATATTATATATTATCAGTCGGTCTCTGCCGTTCAAAAGACGACATGCTTTGTAGGCCCCTAATTCTCCGAGAGAGTCATGCCAATCCTATTTTAGCCAGATAGCCCACTTGGTGGAAAGTTGTTCTCAAACTGCATTCACTTAGATGTTTAGGCGACCCCATTGGATATTTATTTTCAGTACTTTATTGGCATATTTATATGTATCTTGTTACGTCCCTCTGAGGACCTGGTACCTTTCCAAATATAGACGAGCAGGAGTATCCGCAGGAGTATCCGCAGGAGTATAGACCTGGACCTGACGCTACTTATCAGACTGAGGAGGTCTTACCTTCAGAGTATCTGTGATTTATTACAGCTATTTAGAGATTCTAGTGACGACTCTTTTAGAGACATTTATTCTTATATTAGAGTTGATTCTCTTCTCTCTTTTAGTAGTTTTAGTATAGTCGATTTGTAGTGGATTTGTTTCCATCCGACTATCATACTTTGATATACATCTTTGATATTCAATTATTATTTCCATTTATTTATTTACTTGTGCTGTGGATAAGATATAGATTGCGTATGACTTGTTGAGATAGTATATTACCACTGGTGGATTGGATATTCATGTACAGCGTACGTGTGTATATGGTTTCCATATATTGGAGTTCGTATACATACGGCTAGCGTGTTACGTATTCCTATTCCTACGTATTTTGGGACGGGCGTGAAATAACATATAGGTAATACACAATATCAACTATACCAATATATTAACTAATACCACTTAATAATACATATCAATATATACCTACTACCTATCATCCATACTTATAAAGATACATAGGTACATATAGTACTACACATAGCTACTAGGCTAATAAATATACATACCTATCTACTATTAAACTAATAATTAACTATTGTACCATCAAGATATATCTATCTAACTATTAAACTAAACTAATAGCTAACATTAACCTACTAGCTAAACCATTATCCATATCTACCCTCATTGACTAAATAGAACCTACTAGCTAACCATTACATACTGCCTGAAACTGATACTGATACTTGATACTGTGCTGATGGTTTCCCTCTTTGTTGAATATTGAATTGCAGTGCTCTATGCTGAGTAGTTGGTGCAAGACTTGCTGCAAAAGCTTGCAGCTGAACCACATATGCTGAAATGCCACTGTATGAGACTGAACTGCAGAAACTACTGCAGGTTCCCTGTTGTTGGCTTCCCTTTTTGCTGATTTGATACTTGCTCCCTCTTTAGTTGTCAGTGTGCAGTAGGATAATGTATAGTTCTTACTGATACTGTACAGTTCTGTGATGCACTGCCCAAGCCTTGCAGTTGGCTGTACTGCACACTGATGCACTGCCCGAACCTCCTTGCTCGAGCTGATACTTCTACTGCAGTGAATTGTAGTGTCTCCTTGATACTGCCATGCCCGAGCCCCTTTGCTCGAGCGGATACTTCTCCTTGTTGTAGCCTTTGCACCCACCCTTGTGCAGCTCACTGCACACTATAGTGTGAGGACTACACATTTCTCACTGAATGATGCTGTGCACACACACATAGTGCACACTGCCTTGCTCCTTGTTGAAGCTGCTACTTCTACTGCTGAGCTTCCCCTACTTGCTGCCACTATGCCCGACTGTACATTTCCTGTTGCAGACCTCCTATGCTTCCAATGTTGCTCTCACTCACTAGCTCACACACTCACACACACACACAAATAGATACACTTATGTCCATCTACCCCTCTATGAATAACAATCTATATGTATATCAATATATATATATATATATATATATATATATATATATATATATATATATATATATATACTCTTACATATATACATATATATATATATAGATAACATATACACTCTTACTATTAAATAGACATATATATACTATGACATATAAAAATATGTCTAACATACACTTACACCTATGTATTTATATATAAACACTCATACATATATATACATCTAGATATAAATACTCATAGACATATAGACATACATATCTAGCTATATGGATACCTATACACTATATCACATAATACACACACACACACACACACACACACACACACACACACACATATATATATATATATATATATATATATATATATATATATATATATATATATATATATATATATATATACATATACCATATAAATATTATACATATATATATACACAAGCACATATAGAAATGAGGTCAATAAACCAAACACGTGGAGTGCACTGCACCCGTATCATACTCATTCTATGATACGCTTGCGATACGGCTCCAACACACAACCAAACGTATTTCGGAGGACACGAGCAAGTCTAATACACTAAATATGAATAATACGTATAATAATTAGATCAACTACGTATCTGTGTCAAGGTGTGATATGTACAAGTCCCCGTATCGGAGAAAAATCTCCGAAAATAATCTGTATCGTCAAATTGACGAGATACGGCCTATTCGTACCTAATTGTGGATACGATACTAGTCATAAACAATCAATCATATGTCATATTGATCTATTTGACCAAATGACAAACACCACATGTGCCAATCTCGAAATTCTCCAAAAATTGGTACCAAAATACACACAACTTCCACCATAGGTCTTTTATGAACCTAAAACCAAATTTCTATGGGTAGCCTATATTGTGGATTTGTTTCTCATGGTTAAATCTCATATTTAGAGTTTACTAGAAGAGTAAAAACTGAAATGTTCCTATTGGGAGATGGATTCCCAATAAAAATATCTAAATTAAAATGTAGCTCATTTTCTCATAGATCTTGGGCTTCTTCTTGTTGCTCATTGCTTTTTTCTTATAGATCCTTGTTGTAGTAGCCTCAATTAAGAAATAGGAAAGTAATTTTAAAAGAAATTAGTGAAGGAATGGTGAGGGAATGAAAAAATTTGGAAAGGAGAAAAACTAGATCTAAATGCAATAGAAAATAAAATAAGAGAGACACTCTCTCTCCTCCTCTAATGGCCAACCACTACCCTCTCCCTCAAGCAATATAAAATATCCTATTTACCTCTTATGGCCTCTCATAAAGAAATTAATTAAGGAGGGAAGGTTCTAGTCTAATAGTTTCACTAATTAATTCATCCTCCTAATCCATGGGCCTAATTCATGGGCTCAATCTAAACCAAACTAAAATGTTGGTTTATGTATCTAATAAATTGGTTAGGACCACTACATAAATCTAAAATAATCTAGCATCTAACAATAATAAATAAATATTACAAATATAAATAATACACATGCACAATATTAAATATAATACATCCTAAAATTAAAATACCTATGCCAATTACCAAACTATCCTTAATTAAAAATGTGAGGGTGACACCTGAAGTGGTCTCAGCCTGAGTACTAGTGATGCTCTCATTTGTATTTTACTTAGCTGGTTATATAGCTTGTCGTGATGATCTGTTTATATTTACTTGCTGTATTTTATTTGACTTGAGTGTTTATTGTACCTTGTTATGTCCCTTGAGGACCTGGATTCGGATTATGTCCCCAGGTATAGACGAAGAGACTTATCTTGAGGTTTACAGAGCAGGTGCTACCATTGGAGACGTACAGGTTATAAAGGACGAGGTTGTTCCGGAGGACTTATCTGGAGCATATAGTATTCTCACCATTCATTATTTGTGCTTAGTGTTCTTGGATATTTGGACTTGTAGTCACTACTGGATATTTGTACTTGGATTTATTTTTCTTTCTATTTTGATGACGGGTTATTCCCATGACATTATTTATATTGGTTTGGTTGGACAGATCTTTTTATATTATTATGACTGGACTTGTCTCTTTGTGATTTTATTTCTTATTATGGATGAGATTATATATATAGACTGTAACATGTATTTGTAGACCATTTTATATGTATTATAGCTTAAGTGCACTCTAACTGGTCCATTAAATTGGATTTACCAATTGAAGATGTGCTGGTGGCCATTGCCACGTGGCTAGTCCCTTGGTATTTTGGGACTGGGGTGTGACATAATTTTTTTGGTGGCCCATGCAAGTCTACGAATATATTGCTTTGGTTTTCAACTAAGGGACTGAGCAAGCCTGCGATTAGGATAAGAATAAATTTATAGGATCTCATCCACATATTGACACATCCTTGACCTCTATATCGAACTCAAACTTAATTTCTTGACTTGCATCTTGCTAGATTCAACTGTTTGACCCTACACTGATCCCAACAGAAGAAGAGAAGACAAAATAATTCTTTGACAGACTGAGCTTTGAACTACAGAGACAGATTGCACCTACTTCTTATACGAACATCCTTGTAGCAGATCGACGCATGGAGCGGATCCATAGGAGGGAGTCCATCCAGAAGAGACCGTACGCATTAGTACCAGCTCGAGCACCACACAGAGAGCCTACAAAGTGACCCCAAATGAATCCACCCCAGAGAGCAGCTTCTTGAGCCCCATCCCTTCCTACTTGTCACTACTGTGGCAAGGTAGGCCGTATTAAGAGAGAGTTCAGATATAAATTGGGATTATATTTAGCTTATGGATCCAGTCAGCATTCAGCTAGGGATTGCCTTAAGCACCGGAAAGGAACACCATTGGTTCTCTGACTAGGTTTACTAGCACCGGAGCCAGTCCAACAGCCACATCGACCAGTTTATCCAGCACCAGGAGCATCACAAGCGGAAGATAGAGGATTCAGACCACCAGCATCGGAAGAATATCAGCCGAGGCAACCCTTGGCACCACAGGAAACACTCTTCCAACATACCCAACAATAGCAGAGGACACCACCACAGGGACGTGGATAGGCTTTTGCGATGACAGTGGAGGAGGCACAGACTCGAGGAGTAGTGAATATGGGTAAAATTTAGTCTTATCATAGACAGTTATAGTAACGAATATTCCTAGTAATATTTTAGCATATGCCTGTTAGTTCCATTTCCTGGCCTATACCTAGTATTATGTTAGCATAAACTTGTTAGTCTAGAGCAGTAATATGTAAGTGGTACCCAAGGTTTCATAAGTTATAGTTGATCCTCGCTCTAATTAGGCTCCTTTACACTTGAGTTACTTATCTCTTATTGCGTAGAAAAAAGTTTTATTGCTTTCCTATATGTTCTGCTTGAACAAACCCTCACCCTTCCTCTCAATTTTTTCCTTGTTCATGGTCCCTTATCCTTTGTTTCGTGCTTCAAGAAATATCATGCAACCGCGTCATCTCTTCTGGAGCAAACCGAGGACACAATTCTTTTGAGGTAGGTAGATTGTGAGCACCCTAATTTTTTATAGGGTTAGTTCAGTAATTAATAATTAATTATTTTATTTTTATATTTATTCGATAATCTAATTGAACTTTGGAAACCAACCACCATAGTTTTAAGATCTTGAGTGCAACACTAGCCTTTTTCTTCCAACCAACCTAGCATGTTCGACTTAGACGAGTCAAATTAGGCTTCTGACATGACTGTCCCTCACAAATTCGTAATCCCATGCCTTATTTTGGTCGCACAACTTTCACGACACAATTAAGAAAAAACGATGATTAATTAACCATTTTTTTGTGGCGTACGATTTTAATACCTTTCATATATATATATATCTCCTATATATATATATATATATATATATATATATATATACATTACAACCTAAAACCCTAACCCGTGCCTACACCACCTCCACCATCACCCATGCCTACACCACCTCCACCATCACCCACGCCTATACCACCTCCACCACTCGTCGGAACCGTTTTGGTCGCAGCCCCGATGACCGCCGCAGCAGCGCCAGAGCGCCGCCGCAGCAACCGCACAGCCAGCAACAGCGCACAGCCTTACGGCCCCCCCTTTGCGCGAAGCTTTCGCCCTTCTCGCTCTTTCATTTTCTGTCCCATCTTTGTTGGTATGTTCACAACTTAACCCTTTAGGATTTACTTCAAGTAGAACGAATTTAGGCACCCAGGTTTGATCGAAAAATCAACCAAAATTTTGCCAAAAAACTATTCGAAAATAGTTCAGAAATTCAGTCCAAGTATCCCTGTTTATGTCCAATTTTATACCATCTCATTAATTATTTTCAAAATATAATTAAAAGGACTAATTCACAATATAACCAAGATTTTTACTGTTCTTTTAGTTTTTATTAGTTTGCTTTAATGGTTAAATTATTCTAGTTTCAAAATGATAAACCTTATTTTTAAAATACCCAAAATCTCATGATATAGGGTGCGTCCCGCCAAACAAGATGACTTCATCGTGTATGAGTTACACCGAAAGGCGCGTAACATAAATACGAACGTGTGAGCTTCCACGAAACTTGATTTGGATATGCGTGCACACCGAAATTAACGTATATCCGTCGAAAAGTACCGTATCGGCCTTTCTGACACTCGCCATAACTTTGTGTGTACTCATCGATTCGTAATAAAACATGTGCCATTTGATTTGCATTATTACGCTGGTCCTGTGACCCAAGTTTGGTTCGATTCAGAGAACGTTGATAAAATATTATTTCGTGGGCCCTACGGTTCTACTTGAAGGACAATTTTGTGACCGGCTCACCGAAATCCAATTTTAGATATTTTGTTGGATTTGTATCATCGTTCTAGACTCGTAGACACTAAGTTTGATGAATATGGACAACTTTGTCTCTAGCATATTTTTTGGTGCAAAGTGGACCACATGTTGACCCCATTTTGATCCAAAACTGTCAATTTTGCCCCTGTGTCCAAATTGGACTTATGGGTAGTCAATCCTAGATATTTCAAGTATTCTGAAAATAATGGTGATGTTTGTTTCAACATCCAGAGGTGTACGTGCAGATTCTAGTTTTCCAGGAGTAGTTGACGGAGTTCAGAACCCAAGCAACTGTACCTTGCCAAACCAGCAGAGATCCTGTTATATTATTTGCTTGTGTTCTTCTTATATATATATATATATTCTTGTGATGTGCCTGTTCAACCTAGGACCGTGAGACATTGTTTAAGCATCCAAAAGAGATTCGAATGTCGACGTCGTACGCGGAGTCGTGCTACGTCACCTAGAGAGTTGATTCTACGATCCTATTTTTACGTGCTTGTTTTACCAAGTACGCCATACCATAGGACACTTGACACTATTTCATATGACATAATATTTCTTGAGTTATTTATGGTGATTCTGTATAGGCTTACAGGATTCGTGATATGAGACGTGCATGTTACATGAATATTATTATGACTCATTGTACTAGCTAGAGGTCATGATCTTGCGTGTCATGGACATGAGACATTATAGACATGAAATATAAGACTTTATTGGGTGGGGAGAGACATATAGGCTACAGGCTGATTATTTATATATATACTACTGGAGGTGCCTTGGACTCTGTCTCAGATCTTTGGCATATATACTGGAGTCGTGATACTACTTGCTGCTATGGGCTCCCTGACACAGAGCCTGTAGTGGTCTCAGCCTGAGTACTAGTGATGCTCTTATTTGCATTTTACTTAGCTGGTTACATAGCTTGTCCTGAGGATCTATTTATATTTACTTGCTGCATTTTATTTGGCTTGAGTGTTTATTGTACCTTGCTATGTCCCCTGAGTACTTGGATTTGGATTATGTCCCCAGGTGTAGATGAGGAGACTTATCCTGAGTTTTACAGGACAGCTGCTACTATTGGAGACGTACAGGTCACAAAGGACGAGGTTGATTCGGAGGACTTCTCTTGAGCACATAGTATTCTCACCATTCATTATTTGTGCTTAGTGTTCTTGGATATTTGGACTTGTAGTCACTTCTGGATATTTGTACTTGAATTTATTTTCCTTTCCATTTTGATGACGGATTGTTCTCCGTGATATTATTTATATTGCTTTGGTTGGATATATTATTTTATATTATTGTGACTGGACTTGTCTTTTTGTGATTTTGTTTCTTATTATGGATGAGATTAGATATATAGACTGTGACAAGTATTTGTAGACCATTTTATATGTATTACAGCTTAAGTATACTCTAATAGGTCCATTAAATTAGGTTTGCCCATTGGAGATGTGCTGCTGGCCATTGCCACGTGGCTAGTCCCTTGGTATTTTGGGACTGGAGGGTGACATAGTTTTTCTGGTGGCCCATGCAAGTCTACGAATATATTGCTTTGGTTTCAACTAAGGGACCGAGCAAGCCTGCGATTAGGATAAGAATAAATTTATAGGATCTCATCCATATATTGACACGCCCTTGATCTTTATATCGAACTCAAACTTAATTTCTTGACTTGCATCTTGCTTGATTCAACTGTTCGACCCTACACTGACCCCGACAAAAGAGGAGAAGGCTAAGAAATTCTTTGACGGACTGAACTTTGAACTACATAGATAGATTAGCGTAGTTACACCTACTTCTTATACGGACATCTTTATAGCAGCTCGACGCATGGAGCGGATCCATAGGAGAGAGTCCATCCAGAAGAGACCGTACGTATTAGTACCAGCTCGAGCACCACACGGAGAGCCTACAAAGTGGCCCGAGATGAATCCACCCCAGAGAGCAGCATCATGAGCCCCATCCCTTCCTACTTGTCACTATTGTGGCAAGGTAGGCCATATTAATAGAGAGTGCAGACGAAAATTAGGATTATGTTTATCTTGCAGATCCAGTTAGTATTCAGCCAGGGATTGCCCTGAGCGCCGGGAAGGAACACCAATGGTTCATCGACTAGATTTACCAGTACCAGAGCCAGTCCAGCAGCCACATCGACCATCTTATCCAGCACTAAGAGCACCACAAGCGAAAGATGGAGGATTCAGACCACCAGCATCAGGAGGATATCAGCTGAGACAACCCTTGGCACCATAGGCAGCACTCTTTCAGCAGGCCCAACAATAGCAGAGGGTGCCACCACCGCGACGTGGACAGGCTTTTGTGATGACAGTGGAGGAGGCACAGACTCGAGGAGTAGCGAATATGGGTAAGATTTAGTCTTATCATAGCCAGCTATAGTAACGAATATTTCTAGTAATACTTTAGCATGTGCTTGTTAGTTCCATTTCCTGGCCTATACCTAGTATTATGTTAGCATAAACTTGTTAGTCTAGAGCAGTAATATGTAAGTGATACCCAAGTTTTTATAAGTTATAGTTGATCCTCGCTCTAATCAGACTCCTTTACTCTTGAGTTACTTATCTCTTATTGTGTAGGAAAAAAGGTTTATTGCTTTCCTACATGTTCTGCTTGAACAAAACCCTCACCCTTCCTCTCAATTTTTTCCTTGTTCATGGTCCCTTATCCTTTGTGTCGTGCTTCAACAAATGTCATGCGACCGCGTCATCTCTTTTGGAGCAAACCTTTCTGACCGGTTACGTTTTATTTTTCTTAATTGCGAGGATGCAATTCTTTTAAAGTGGGTAGATTGTGAGCACCCTAATTTTTTATAGGGTTAGTTTGGTAATTAATAATTAATTATTTTATTTTAATATTTAATTGATAATCTAATTGAACTTTGGAAATCAACCACCATGGTTTTAAGATCTTGAGTGCAATACTAGCCTTTCCCTTCCAACCAACCTAGCATGCTCGACTTAGACAAGTCAAATTAGGCTCCTGACATGACTGTCCCTCACAAATTTACAATCCCATGCCTTGTTTTGGTCGCACAACTTTTGCAACATAATTACGAGGGGAGGATGATTAATTAACCCTTTTGTCGCGGCGTACGATTTTAATATGCCACACCAACCCATTGCTTCCAACTAAATTCAGGCTATGAACCTAACTAGTCCTATTACACACATGAGACTCGAGTTGCGTTATTTGAACCTCCTGCATGCTCCCAATATAATATTATGTAAAAATAGAATTTATGGATTTATTTATTATTTTAATATTTATTAATATTTAGTAAATATTTGTTAATTAATATAAATTTAGTTGTAGATTATTTATTGGAGGAAATATAAATTCCCTAGAATTTTTTCAAGTGCCTAATTTTTTTTGAGAATTTTCTACATATAATTATTGCATAAACAAAACAAAGAAAAAGAATTAAACCTAAGACCCTAACCCTACCCGTTAACCCAAACCCAAACCTATTAACTAAACCTAAACTCTAAACCCCCCTATCCAGGTATAGTAGCCTTCCCCCCTCATATATATATATATATATATATCTCCTATATATATATGTATACATTATAACCTAAAACCCTAACCCACGCCTACACCACCTCCACCATCACCCACGCCTACACCATCTCCATCATCCGCCGGAGCCGTCGACCGCTGTGGCCCCGACGACCGCCGCAGTAGTGCCGGAGCGCCACCGCAGCAACCGTGCGGCAGGCAGCAGCAGCAGCAGCAGCGCACAGCCTTGCGACCCTTCTTCGCGCGAAGTTTCTGCCCTCCTCGCTCGTCCGTTTCGTGCACCGTCTTCGCTAGTATATTCACAACCTAACCCTCTAGAATTTTCTTCAAGTGGAACGAATTTAGGCACCCGGGTTTGATCGAAATATCGACCGAAAGTTGGACGAAAAACTATTTGAAAATAGTTCAGAAATTCAGTCCAAGTACCCCTGTTCATGTCCAATTTTCAACCATCTCATTAATTATTTTCAAAATATAATTAAAAGGACTTCTTCACAATATAACTAAGTTTTTTACTGTTCTTTTAGTTTTTATTAGTTTGTTTTAATGGTTAAATTATTCTGGTTCCAAAATGACCAAAACTTATTTTTAAAATACCCAAAATCTCGTGATACGGGATACGTCCCATGACTGTCCCTCACAAATAATATCAAAAGGAGTGTAACATAAACACAGAAGTGTGAGCTTTCGCGAAACTTAATTTGGATGTACGTACACACCTGAATCAACGTGATCCGTCGAAAAGCACCATATTAGCCTGTTCTGACACTCGCCATAACTTCGTGTGTACTCGTCGATTCATAACAAAACTTGTACCATTGGATTCACGGCATTACGTTAGTTTTGTGACCCAAGTTTGGTTCGATTCTGAGAACGTTGACGAAACATCGTTTTATGGGTCCCACGGTTCCGTTTGACGTGCGATTTTGTAACCGACTCATCAAAATCCAGTTCTGGATATTTCGTTGGATTCATATCATCGTTCTAGACTCGTAGACACTAAGTTTGACGAATTTGGACAACTTTGTCTTTGGCACATTTTTTTGTGCGAAGTGGACATGTGGACCCCGCTTTGACCCAAAACTGTCAATTTTGCTCATGTGTCCAAATTGGACTTATGGGTAGTTAATCCTAGCTATTTCAAGTATTCTAAAAATAATGGTGATGTTTGTTTCAGCATCCGGAGGTGTACGTACAGAATTTACTTTTCCAGGAGAAGTTGACGGAGTTCAGAACCCAGGCAAGTGTACCTTGCCAAACCTGCAGAGATCCTGTTATATTATTTGCTTGTGTTCTTCCTATATATATATATATATATATATATATATATACTATTATGATGTGCCTGTTCAACCTAGGACCGTGAAACATTACTTAGCGTTCGAACGAGATTCGGGTGTCGACGCCGTACGCAGAGTCGTACAACGTCACCTAGAGAGTTAATTCCACGATCCTATTTTTATGTGCTTATTTTACCAAGTACGCCATACCGTAGGACACTATTTCATGTGACAAAATCTTTCTTAAGTTATTCATGGCAATTCTGTATAGTGTTATATAATTCATGATATAAGACGTGTATTACATAGATATTATTATAACTCGTTGTACTAGCTAGTGGTCATGATCTTGCGTGTCATGGACATGAGACATCGTAGACTTGAGTCATGAGATTACATTAGGTGGGGAGAGACACACAGGCTATATGCTAATTATTTATATATATACTACTGGAGGTGCCTTGAACTCTGTCTCAGATCTTTGGCACATATACTGGAGCCATGATACTACTTGCTCTTATGGGCTCCCCGACACAGAGCCTGTAGTGGTCTCAGCTTGAGTACTAGTGATGCTCTCATTTTTATTTCACTTTGCTGGTTACATAGCTTGTCCCGAGGATCTGTTTATATTTACTTGTTGTATTTTATTTGGCTTGAGTGCTTATTGTACCTTGCTATGTCCCCTGAGGACCTGGATCCAGATTATGTCCCCAGGTGTAGACGAGGAGAGCTATCCCGAGGTTTACGAGGCAGGTGCTACTATTGGAGACATACAGGTTGTAGAGGATGAGGTTATTCCGGAGGACTTCTCTTGAGACATAGTATTCTCACCATTCATTATTTGTGCTTAGTGTTCTTGGATATTTGGACTTGTAGTCACTTCTAGATATATGTACTTGGATTTATTTTCCTTTCTATTTTGATGACGGGTTGTTCCCCGTGACATTATTTATATTGCTTTGGTTGGACAAATCAATTTATATTATTATGACTGGACTTGTCTCTTTGTAATTTTATTTCTTATTGTGGATGAGATTAGATATATAGACTATGACAGATATTTATAGACCATTTTATATGTAATACAGCTTAAGTGCACTCTAACGGGTCCATTAAATTGGGTTTGCCCATTGGAGATGTGCTACTAGCCATTTCCATGTGGCTAGTCCCTTGGTATTTTGGGGCTGGGGCATGACATATCATATCGTGCCATTTCTTACTTATAGATCATTGTGATTGAGTATTTTTATATTATATTTATCTTGTCCTCCTTATGGAGTTGAGATATCATTAATAGGTTATGATATATTATTATATGGATTTGATAGTTTGCATTGTTAACCTAAATATTAATCTACCATCGATGTTGTGGCGTAGGCTGTATATACCCATGACACATGCCTAATTTTCGTGTACCGGTCATGACAATCTGCCTGAAGGATTGTAGAAGCAAGAAAAATCAACCACATGCACTTCAGTGATCCAGCCACATGCGCCTCAGTGATCCAGCCCCATGCGCTCCAGTGATCCAGCTCTATGCGCCGTAGTAAGCCTGCCCTATGCGCCAACATTCTAAGCAGCGTCTCATGTGCCCGTTGTGCCATGCTCTCGCAGTATCTTAGTTTCTTATGTGTCCGCAGTGCCATGCACCATTAGTATCTTATTATTCTTATGTGCCCGCAGTGCCATGCGCCACTATTATCTTAGTGTTCCCATGAGTTGAGCAGTCACTATGGTTCCAGTGTTTCCATGCGCCGAGTGGACGTACTCCCAAGGTACAGTTAAAGTATACAATAACACATATCATGAGTTTTATGGACATCAGCAACCCAAAATCTTGAGTGACCACATGGCAACTTATCTAAATAATAGGCTAGCCCACTATCTATAATAAATAATACAAAGCACAATTAAATTAAATATCACTATAATAATTAACAATTACTAGAAATAAATAGATATTTAAAATGATCAAAATACCCTATTTGGAAAAGTAAGGGTGACAATTAGCGAATGATTCGTTACCTCTAGATCTTTTGTCCTTCAGGGATAAGAAAAAGTTGTTCCTAGCAGTCCTCTTATGTACATGCGCACAAACAATATGTTGTGAAGATATTGATCCTACTTGGCGCACTTTCTGCAGTATAGGCAGAGTTGGCACATTTTGCCTACGTGCATTTAATTTTGTACGAAGGTCTTGGCGTGGCATACTAATAGTAGGCTTTTGAAGTGTAGCACATAACTTTTTCTCCACTGTGCATGTAATCATGATGTCAGGAGAATGATTCACCCTAACTAATACTTTATTTGGGTGCCTATATATTTTCTTCTACTGGCGTGAATTCTGGAGGAACTTTTGTCTCTCCACAACTTGCTTGTCCTGCATATTACAACGAACATGCGCGAGTCCAGAAGCTTGGGTGTGGATCACCCTTTGCTTGATATTGTGTGAGTTGCATAATTTGTATCCCTTGTTTAACGTTAGGGACTGAGAAGCTTGGGTGTGGATCACCCTTTCCTTGATATTGTGCGAGTTATGTAAATTGTACCCCTTGTTTAACCCAATAGAGTTGTCCACCAAGTCCTCAACCTATGTTTGGTTGACAGAATTGACCAGGTCCCGTCAATCATAATATATTTTTCCTTGTTGGCAGCAACTTCGGGATATGTATGACGAGGCTTGGGCACCCACACTTTATGGGTTTTCCTCGAATTGATTGCGGATGAGGGGTTAGCACTACCCCCAGAATGGAGCATTTTTTCGTATGCTTGTTGGTCAAACTTCACGACCAAGGTCTTCTACATCGAACCAATCGATGCAGCGTCGAGTTGAACGATCACCTTCTCGTCAAAGGAGAAAGTCTTCCCCAGCAGAGTCGCCATCTTATTTGCGATGAACAAAGCTTAAGCAAAACTTTGTATTACAAACTATTAAAAAGAAAGAAGAGTACGAGAGATCCTAAACAGGAATCTAAGTATAATTAATTATAGGAAAGTATAGCTGTAGATATCTGATCTGCGGGCAATCACTTTACTCCTTGGATGATACGACGATGAAAAAATACTGGGATGCTGTAAAAAACTTGAAGAGTTGGGAAATAAGAAATGTCAATCCCCGTTCCCGATATACGTATTTGGGAGATATTATTTTTTGCTTATATGTTTATTAGGTTACATGGAGACTAGACCCATTCTTTGGTTTAGTATGGTTCATAGTTTATTTGTGGGTTGGTTCCAGTTATTAGAGAACCCATGGTCTAAACCTCAAGCCCTAGCTATATAATCTAACTTCTTTCTCTCTCTTCCATTATTCTCTCATTATTTTACATCCTTTCATTTTAAGCAAGTACATCTTGCAAGTATGGAGAAATACTTAGATTTTAATCCTTGCTCTTTTTTTGCATTTTATTAGTCTAATATGTGTACATTATGATTCTAAATACTTTTAATCTTTGGAATTTTCGGTTTTGATGGGAGGGTGTGAGTAGATCTATATATTTAGTTTAGGGTTTTCATGGATTCCATAAGTTTTTCTTGGTTTTGATCGATTAAAATATGGTAATTTAGAAAATCACTTTTTTTATGTGATAGAGTATTCTATTTGAGGTGTTTTGGCTTTTGGTTCACTTGATTTGGAGTTGTAATATAGTTTTTATGAAAGAAACAAGTTTTTTGGGTTCTTGGAGCTTTTTCATGACCGAACTTGCTGTTCTTGGAGGATGGGATACCATGCGGCCCAGCAACATGCGCCCCTCCAGCATGCGCCCATCCTGTTGGATGCGTGACTGCTTTGTGCATGTGTTCTAAAGTCGGACGCATAGTACCTTAAACGCATGGAAATTCATGAAGGCCATATTCCATGCGCCCATGCGGCCAAGAGACTATGTGTCCATGAGCCATGCATCTTTTCTTTTTGGGCGCATGCCTTTACACTACTTTTATAACTTTGCACAGCTTTTTATGCTTTTGTCTTATCTACCTGACATTTTTGGCTTGTCATATCAAGTTACGTCAGTCACTTCTCTGACTTGTATTTATTGCTTGTCACTTAGCACTTGTCCTGATGAGTGAACTTTGCATGTCTATGCCCCCCATATTCCATGTGCCCCCGATCCTTATGCACCTTGATCGACCATGCGGCCTTGATCTTCTTGCCTATATGTGGCCTCCTGTATATTTTATTAAATTTATTTGGTTTGAATGTTCCATTGGACTTTTGATTCATATGTGTAATCTTGATGACTGTGAGAGTATTAGATCCACCTGTGCGCTTGACCCGTCTATACGCCCAATCCGACCATGTGTATAATTGGACCATGTGCCAAGTGACTATACCACCTATGTGCATGACTTGACTTATGTGTGGTAATATGATAGAAATCATGTGATTTACTATGATTGGTGACTTAACTCGACCACTTGTATAAGTGCTGATACACTTACTATGTTCTATATGTTCCTACGTTCTAACTGTTACTATGTTATTATATTTTATTTTTATACTGAGGGGTACCTACGTGCTATGCGACATATGATATAATATGATTCCCCTAATCATGGACAAAGTGGTTTAGTCAATTTCCAAACTTGGCTAGGACTTGTCTGATTGTTGCACCACACTGGGGTGAATCCAAATTGGACTGCCAAGTAACAAAGTGGATTTGTATCTAGCATGTCCGTACTATGGTGCAACATATAAAAGAAATATTATGTGATCGTGCCATGATATTTCAAGTAACAATAGGGTTAACTAGGCAACTAAAATATATAGAGCATTGGGAGGGACAAAATCCAGAGATCGTGCTTAACTAGCCACCCCAAAACAATTTTTTGGGAGTGTAGACAGGCCCCCATGGATATTGTTTAAATCCTTATTAGTGGATGACAATATCTAACTATTATATTATTGTCATGACCCGCACCCGGTATATGGATGCAAGTAGTGAACAACGTCCAGCCTATGCCGTAACATCGATGATAGAACGCTGTTTGGGTAAACTATCTATCAAAATAAATATGCCACCAACAATATGAATATACTCAATCACAGATCTAAGATAGAAATAACCACGAATATGATAAAAGAATATAAGAGTCACAAATACAACTCATGAGACAATAATAACATCAAATAAGTCAGAGAAAACTAAAATAATGCTGGAGACAAATCCAGTACAAAAAGAACTAACTACTAAACTATGAGTCCTGGGTCGTCTATCTAAGTTGGAATGAGACCCTCCTAAGCCAAGGTCTCTGTCTCTAAGCTAACCATGTCCTGAGGCCCGTAGTGAGTGGGGTATCACTCTTCAGTGTTATCTAGGAAAAATATATCCAGTCAAAAAATAATCAGAGTACATCTCTAACAGCGGTTCTAATAAATGATATAAACTATATGACTGTAAATAGATGTGAATATACAAGATACAATAAACAGATACGAGAGATATGCAATATATAGAAATACTGGAAATAAATACAAGAATGAGCAATATAGCAATGAACAAGAATACTAATGACTAAGTGAGTGAGTACCATCTTTAATATATGATCGGTTTGGGAACTTGCATAAGGATAATGGCCTGGTTAATCATATGTGTGGTGTATGATTAACACTCACAAGGAACAAGACATGCACAAGGAGGATATAATCACATATCTACACTAAATACTCGTCCACCCTCTAGTGAATAGTGGATCCAACCATAGTACGTTATGACACGGGATTCACTAGGAAGGTAGCAAGTCTCCCCAAGAATCAGTGACTGTACATGTACAAAAAGAACAAGGAAATAAGACTTGCACAAGATACACCATACATACCAAGGAATAATATCTCATGACGAGATCCGAATATACCAATCCGTGTAACCATCATGTCAAGAAATCAATGATACATACACTAGATACAAGAGACATAAAGGATATCATAAATGAGAAACTATCAGAGAATATACTCACCTGAAATCTAGTGCACAGTATCACAGATGTCCGGTATGGTACCTCGAAGACCTAGATATAGAATATTATATAAATACAAGGTTTTGGACTGAAAATAAGTTAAACTAGTCAACTTCTAGGTCAAAGAGCTATTTCTAAGTCAAAATAGTCAAACTAGGTCAACTCTAAATCAAACTGATCAAACTAGCTATTTCTATGTTGTATGAGTCTATCTCTAGGATATTGGGTCCATACATGATGCAACTAAGTCACACTAGCTAAACTAGGATACTAGAAAACCAATAGGATACTGTATCATAAGATACACAAGAATTTAGATAGGAAAATATCACAATATGCATATACAATCAATATTATCTAATATTCCTAACTAAAAAATGCTAATGGATATCTTGGCTTTGAACCAATGCGGTATCGTACCACTACACCCCCATCTTGATACTCAAATCCAATACCTTGAGTATCAATCCAATACCTTAATATTTACCTTGGTATCACAAGGTAAATATGATCCTAGTATATACTAACTACCCAACTCTAACTATATACTAATATGTATTTACTAATACACAACTACGATACTAACCATTAACTATTAATACATATATACATATACACATACTACATACATATAGATAACTAGAGATACATAAGTATATATCAATATATATCTAACTACTAATTAACAACAAGTACATATATATACATAACTACTTAACTAAACTATTAATTAAACTAACTAGATAACTATCAATTAAACTAGCTAACCATTAACCAAACTACTAATAAACTACTAGGAACTAAAGATCCTAACTTACTGTGACTGCTACTGGAGCTACTACCCATGCTCACTGCTCAAAGCTGTTGCTGTGTTTGCTGCTGCACATGCTGCCTCGAGCTGCTGCTGCACTGCCTGCACGATGCTGCAGGCTAAACTGCTGCGGCTGTGTGCTGATGTGCTGTGCAGTGCATGTTGCACGCTGCTGCAACTATATACTACTAGCTGCTGCTGCGATATTGCTGTTGGCTAAAATTTTGTACACTACAGCTAACCCGACCCACCTTTCATAACACATCCACACACACACACACACACACACACACATATATATATATATATATATATATCAATACACACATATATATAACAATCACTCACACACATCTATATATATATACATACTCTCATATAGATATCTATATACAAACATAGATACATAAACATATGTTATATACACACATAACTATACATATATATATATATATATATATATATATATATATATATATATATATATATATATATATATATATATATATATATATATATATATATATATATATATATATATAACAATCACTCACACACATCTATATATATACATACTCTCATATAGATATCTATATACAAACATAGATACATAAACATATGTTATATACACACATAACTATACATATATATATATATATATATATATATATATATATATATATATATATATATATATATATATATATATATATATATGTATATATATACATACATAACTATAAGTAGATATATATCTATATCTATACATATACATGCATCTACTTATACATATAAATACACACATACATATATATATATAACTACTATGTATATATATATATAAAAAAATCATACCTTACCTATATATATATAGATGTGTGTGTGTATATATATATATATATATATATATATATATATATATATATATAACAATGATAATTTAGCTATTACACAAGGCAAATGGAAACTAAAAATGCAATGAACAAACACGTGGAGTGCATCGCACCCGAATCACACTAGATCTATGATACGCTTGCGATACGAGTCCACCACACAACCAAACATACCATAAAGGACACTAGCAAGTCTAAAATAGTATATATGAACAATACGAAGAGTCAATTACACATCTATGTGTCTGTGTCAAAATATGACATGCACAAACTCCCGTGTCGGAAGAAAATCCCTAAATCAATCCGTATCTCCAAATTATTGGGATACGACCTACACGTATCTAATTGTGGATACAACACTAGTTACACACAATCAAACACATGTCAATTTGGTCTAATTGACCAATTGACAAACAACATGTGTCAATCTCGAAATTTCTCTCAAATTGACATAAAATACACCATAACTTTCTCTATAGGCCTCCTATGAACCTAATTCCAATTTCTATGGATACCCTTAGCATATGGGGTGGTTCCTAATGATTAAAATACATATTTAGAGTCTAATCAAAGAGATAAAATTGAATTGTACCTATTAGGAGATGGATTCCCAATAAAACTTCTAAATGGGGTGAAATGAGCCTTCAACTTATAGATCCTTGCTCCTTCTTGTAGATTCTTGCTCCTCCTTGTATATCTTTGCTCTACTAGCCTCCAATAATGATTAGGAAAAGAATTGGAAAGAAATTTGGGTATAATTTGATATGGGAATGAAGAAATTGGGAAGAGGGAATTCTAAATCTAGATTTGTAATAAAAATAAGGAGAGAGAAATTTTCCTCATAATTTATATATGCCGGCTACTTTACCCCCTCCCTAAGATTCTATGTAAAGTCTAAATACCCCTTGGGGACTCTCATAAAGAAATAATTAAGCAGAAAAGGTTCTAGTCTAATGGGTTTAATTTAATTAATCCACCTCCTAATGAATGGGCTTATAATTGGGCTCAATTCTAACTTAATATAAATATTGGTCCATGGATCTAATCTAAACTAGTTAGGTCCACTAACACAAGTCCAAAATAAAAAACTAACATCTAACAATAATTAAATAATATAATAATTAATTATACAATATGTACAATATTTAATTAATTATAAAATGATCAAAATATTATTTCTTAGAAAATATGGTAGTGACAAGTCTACCCCCCCTTAAAATAATTTCGTCCTTGAAATTCAAAGATGAAACTACCCCCAGAACATAAAACAGAACCGAACAGAACAGAACATACCTCAAGGCACAAACAAATATGGGTAACGCTATCATATTTCATCATCTCTCTCCCCGGTAGACTCCCCAAGAGAGTGATGCCTCAATACGACGTGTACCAAAGGAATAGTCTGGTTCTTCAGCACCTTCTCTCTTCGATCTAGAATCTCAACTGTCTGCTCTGGATAGCTAAGAGTAGGGCCCACCTCTATCTCTGAGTGATCCAATACGTGACTAGGATCCTCCACGTACCGTCTCAACTGTGATACGTGAAACACGTTGTGCACTCCCTCTAATACAAGTGGCAAGTCTAGTCTGTAGGCAACTGCACCGACCCTCTCTAGAATAGTAAAAGGTCTGATGAATCACGGACTAAGCTTCCCATCTCCATCGAAATAAATCATGTCTCTTGTCAGAGAAATCCTCAAAAATGCCAAACTACCAACCTAGAACAAAATACAATCTTAAGAACTTAATCTATAACAAACAACTAATATCAAGCATAAAACAGAAATCTAAAACTATACCTCAAACTCTAAAGGTCTTCGGTGGCTATCGGCCTAATGCCGTTGTCTGTCCTGTGCCATTCAAAGTTTGCCTCTGATCAACTTAACCTTCTCTGCTGTATCCACAATCATCCCTGGCCCTAGCAAAGCTCTCTCTCCAATATCGTCCCATGATAAAGGATTACGACATCTCCGACCGTACAGAGCCTCAAATGGTGACATCTTTATACTAGCCTGGTAGCTGTTATTGTAAGCAAACTCTACTAAATATAGATGGTCCTCCCAAGATCCCCCAAAATCTAGTACACAAGTGCGTAATATATCTTTAAGAGTCTGAATAGTCCTCTCTGATTGCCCATCCGTTTGGGGGTGATATGCAGTGCTGAACTAGAGTTGGGTGCCCAAACTCGTCTGTAAACTCCTCCAAAAATGAGAAGTAAAACGACTATCTCAATCTGAGACTATATTGATTGGAACTCCATGTATCCTTACGATCTTTCTCACATATATCTCTGCCAACTTCTTTGTAGACAAACACACCTTGAAAGGTAAAAAGTGGGCCAACTTGGTCAACTGTCAACGATGACCCAAATTACGTCTTTCCCTCCTGGAGATCGTGGAAGTCCGGACACAAAATCTATAGTAATATGCTCCCACTTCCACTCTGGAATAGGTAATGGCTAAAGTAAACCGCCTGGCCTCTGCCTCTGCCTCTCGGCTTTCACCTGCTGGCACACTAAGCATCTGGATACAAACTGTGCTACTTCCCTCTTCATACCATACCACCATACACTTTCTCGTATATTCCGAAACATCTTGTTAGCACCTGGATGTATGAAATACTGAGAGCAATGTGCTTCCTGCAATACCTTCTCACGCAGCTTCCCACTAGGCACACAAAATCTAATACCATACCGCAAAGAACCATCCTCAGCAATGGATAAATCATCCTTCAAACTTGCTCTCACCTGAGCTCTGATGATCCTCATAGATACATCCTCATACTGGGCTGCCTTGATCCTGTCCATCAACTCTAAGTGTATCTGTAACCCCTATATCTGCAGAGCAAAACCAGAAACTATCACCTCAATGCCCAAGCTCTCTAAGTCCTCCAACAAATACTGATCCTGCATCAACAACATAACTACCGGATACCTGCTTAAGGCATCGGCAACTATATTAGCTTTTCCAGGATGATACTGCAAAGATATGTCAAAATCCTTCATCAGTTCCAACTACCGATTCTGCCTCATATTCAACTCCTTATGAGTGAAAACGTATCTCAAGCTCTTGTGGTCTGTGAAGATCTCCATACACTCTTCGTACAAATAGTATTTCTATAACTTCAGGATAAATATGACTGCTGCCAACTCCAAATCATGGATAGGATAGTTCTTCTCATGAGGACGCAATTGTCTGGATGCATAGGCAATCACTTTTCCATTCTGCTGAAGAACACAACCCAGACCTTTCCCCAATGCATCACTATAAATAGTGAAACCTATAGACCCTGATGGCAACGTCAAAATAGGAGCAGACGTCAATCTCTTCTTCAATTCCTCAAAAGCAATATGACACTCCTCTGTTCAAACAAACTCTACATCCTTCTTGGTGAGTCTGGTCATCGGCTTGGCAATCTTCAAAAAATCTTGCATAAACTTTCTGTAGTAGCCTTCCAAACCCAAGAAACTTTTGATCTCTACTACTGAACTTGGGGTCTTCCAAGACTCCACTGCTACGATCTTCTTCGGATCCACTGTAATTCCATCACTAGTCACAACATATCCCAAGAACTCTACCTTGTCCAGGAAGAACTCATACTTGGACAGCTTCCCATGCAACTTCTCCTTCCTCAGCACATCTAACACAATCCGCAAATGCTCCTCATGCTCCTCCGGTTTCTTCGAGTATATGAGTATGTCATCGATGAACACCACCACGAACTTGTCAAGGTACTGATGGAACACCTTATTCATCAAATTTATAAATATCGCTGGGATATTAGTCAACCGAAACAGTATCACCATAAACTCATATTGACCATATCGAGTCCTAAAAGCAGTCTTCGGTATGTCCTCCGGCTTTACTTTTACCTGGTGGTAGCCTGATCTCAAGTCTATCTTAGAAAATACCTTGGCACCACTCAACTGATCGAACAGGTCATCAATTTGTGGCAACAGATATTTATTCTTGAGAGTGAGACTATTCAATACACTGTAATTGATGCACATACACATCGATCCATCCTTCTTCGGTACAAACAATATCGGGGCTCCCTATGGTGAAGAACTCGATCTGATAAATCCTTTATCATACAACTCATCCACCTGCTTCTTTAGCTCAACCAGCTCAGTATTTTTTACTCTATAGGCATGTTATAAAATTGGTTCTGTACCTAGCACCAAGTCTATAGAGAATTCAACATCTCTATCTGGCGACAATCCTGGCAATTCCTCAGAAAATACATCCAAGAACTCTACTATCAACGGATGCGGCAACTCCTTGTCTTCCACCATAGCTCCACAGATAATGCCTTCTCCCTGCTCTGCAACTCCTCTAGCAAACTCAAACTCTGGCTCTCCTGGAGGACCAAACAAAACTCTACCTCTGCTGTAATCTATACTAGCATGGTGTCTACTCAACCAATCTATCCCGAGTACAATATCGTAGCTCAAAAGTGGTATTACAAGTAGACATGTACATGCACTCAGCTCCTGGCCTCCCAGAGTAACTCTCTGATCCTAGCAAATATCATTAACTAGGATAATGCCTCCCCCGGTCATGTTCTTACAAATCCTAAGCAAAGACTCAGCTACCAAATGATGCTTCAGAGCAAAAGAAATAGATACAAAACTATTGGAAGTACCACTATCAAACAAAGCTAAAGCTGGAATAGAATCAAGAAGAACAGAACCTGAGATAACATCTTCGGTGGGCTCAATCTCCTCGACTGTCATAATGAATGCTCGTCACTGACGTGTACCTCCCTGATGCTGGTGCTGGGCATAACGCCGCTTGTGGGTCAGAAAAGGCGGTCCCCTTGGCTGTACTGCAGGTGGCCTCGCCTATGTCCTCGGAGCTGGAGCGGCTCCCTAAACTGCACGACGAGGATTAGAAAGACACTCTCTCAACTGATGCCCCTCGGCACCATAATACAAACAAACTTTGAACCTCTTCCTGCAAACTTTCCAGATGTGGCCGAGCTTCTTACAGAAGTGGCGGAAAGCTTATTGTAACTGTCTCTGCTGTTGCGGTGCCTGGTAATATAGTGCCCTAGCTGGAGTCTGGTGTTGTTGCGGCT
Organism: Iris macrosiphon; assembly: GCA_036927795.1. Lineage (NCBI taxonomy): Eukaryota > Viridiplantae > Streptophyta > Magnoliopsida > Asparagales > Iridaceae > Iris > Iris macrosiphon. The sequence goes on from JAYESA010000006.1 coordinate 119,916,767, forward strand.
GCTGAAAAAGCCTGGACTGGAAATGAGGATGCTTAGCAATTACTGTGCTGCTGTTAGCCCCCAAAAAAGAATCATGATCTCTATTGGGCTTCAAACCCAACTCCTGCTCAACCTCGCGTGCCTCCATTAGTAACTCCGAATAGGTCTCACAAAAAGACGGAATAAGGATCTTCACTTTCCAGTTCAGACCCTCGCAAAAATGAATAGCTCGAACCTCCGGCTCCCTTACCAAATATTCCATAAATTGGCTCAGCCTACCGAACTCTTTGGCATATTACTCCACAGACATGATCCCATGAATAAGGCTCTCAAACTGCCTCCCAAAGTCTAACCTGTCTGCCCGAGCAAAGAAATTCTTCTTGAAGAGGTCCTTGAATACCTCCCAAGACTACCCAACATCAATAAGAAGTGGCTCATTCCTGAACCAAGTGTGGGCGATGTCGAACAGCTAAAGTCCTACTACCTCAACCTTTAGATCCTTAGAAAGACGGGACAACCTCATGAGACGCTCAATATCCTTGAGCCAATCATCAGCATAGACGATGCCCTCCATCCCCATGAAGACCCATGGTTCTAACTTCTTGAGGTCCAAAATATTGCCTGGCTGAAGCTGGACAACCTGTGGAGCAACCTGCTACTGGACCGAAACTTCTCTCTCTACTACGGCAAGAGCAAGCTGATAAGCACTCTCGATGCCTTGCCACAGTACGTCGATCTGCCTCTAGTGTACCTCGGACTGAGCCCTCTGTGCCTCCAATATCTCATAAAATAGTGTGAACATCTGTATCGCATCTGTCGACGTGAAAGGTGAAGGTGGAAGTCCCTCAGATACAGCCAGAACAGTCCTCTGAGTTGCATGTGGACCCCCGAATATAGCCGATATGCCAATCATCGGACAAGTGACTGGTGCAGGCCCTCGGGAAGTCATAGATCTCTCAGAAGCTGCTCTCCCCTGCTGTGATATAGTCTTAGGCGGCATCCTGAGACAAAGCGAAAGAAAGCATCAACATGGCACATGATATAAGACATTCAAAGAAAGGACAATTAAAGATCAACATCAATATCAAGGAAGAACAGTTGAAAGAATCAAATAGAGTTTTTCCTAGATGTGATTGATTATTCCCAGCCTATAGCCTATATCCTGAAACAGGCTCATAATAGCACTCAATTTCGAGCACCACTATGAATCGCACTAATTGCAACCTTGAAGACCTACATGGGCCACCACTAAAAATGTGTCATGACCCACACCCGGTATAGGGATGTAAGTAGTGAACAACGCCCAGCCTACGCCACAGCAACGTCGGTAGAACACTGTTTGGGTAAACTATCTATCAAAATGAATATGCCACCAACAATATGAATATACTCAATCACAGATCTAACATGGAAACAAGTACGAATATGACAAAAGAATAAAAGAGTCACGAATACAACTTATGATACAATAATAACATCAAATGAGTCAGAGAAAACTAAAATAATGTTGGAGATAAATCCAGTACAAAAAACACTAACTACTAAACTATGAGTCCTGGGTCGTCTGTCTCAGTCGGGATGAGACCCTCCTGAGCCAAGGTCTCTGGCTCTAAGCCAACCACGTCCTGAGGCCCGTAGTAAGTGGGGTACCACTCCTCAGTGTTATCTAGAAAAAATATATCCAGTCAGAAAAGGAGCAGAGTATATCTCTAACAGCAATTCTAATAAATGATATAAACTATGTGACAGTAAATAGATGTGAATATATAAGATGCAATAAATAGATACGAGAGATATGCAATATATAGAAATACTGAAAATAAATACAAGAATGAGCAATATAGCAATATGATCTTAGTATATACTAACTACCCAACTCTAACTATATACTAATATTTATTTACTAGTACTAATATTTATTTACTAGTACACAACTACGATACTAACCACTAACCATTAATACATATATACATATACACATACCTACACACATACATATACATAACGAGAGATACATAAGTATATATAATTATATATCTAATTACTAATTAACAACAAGTACATATAAATAGATAACTAATTAACTAGACTACATACTAAACTATTAATTAAACTAACTAGATAACTATCAATTAAACCAGCTAACCATTAACTAAACTACTAATGAACTACTAGGAACTAAAGTCCTAACTTACTCTGACTGCTACTGGAGCTACTGCCCATGCTCACTGCTCGAAGCTACTGCTGCGTTAGCTGCTGCACATTCTGTCTCGAGCCGCTGATGCACTGCCTACACGATATTGCAGGATACACTGCTGCTGCTGCGTGCTGTTGTGCTATGCAGTGCATGCTGCACGCTGCTGCAACTGTATACTACTAGCTGCTGCTGCGATATTGTTGTTAGTTGAAATTCTGCACACTGCAGCTGACCCGACCTCCCTTTCATAACACATCCACACAACTACACACACACACACACACACACACACACACACACACATATATATATATATATATATATATATATATATATATATATATATACACACACACTTATATATACAACACTCACTCACACACATCTATATATATATATACATACTCTCATATAGATATCTATATACATACATAGATATATAAACATATGTAACACACACACACACACACACACACACACACACACACACACACACATACATACATATATATATATATATATATATATATATATATATATATATATATATATATATATATATATATAACAATGAAATTTAGCTATTATACAAGAAAAATGGAAACTAGAAATGCAATGAACAAACACGTGTAGTGCATCGCACCCGTATCATACTACATCTATGATACGCTTGCGATACGAGTCCATCACACAACCAAACGTATCTCGAAGGACACAAGTAAGTCTAAAATAGTATATATGAACAATATAAAGAGTCAATTACACATCTACGTATCCATGTCAAAATGTGACATGCATAAACCCCCGTGTCGGAAGAAAACTCCCAAATTAATCCGTATCTCCAAATTGTTGGGATACGGCCTACACGTATCCAATTATGGACACGACACTAGCCACATACAATCAAACACATGTCAATTTGGTCTAATTGACTAACTAATAAACATAACATATGTCAATCTCGGAATTCCTCCAAAATTGATACATAAAAGACCATAACTTTTATAGGCCTCCTATGAACCTAATTCTAATTCCTATGGGTACCTTTAGCATATGGGATGGTTCTTAATAATTAAAACACTGATTTAGAGTCTAATCAAAGAGAAAAAACTAAATTATATCTATTGGGAGATGGATTCCCAATAAAACTTCTAAATTAGGTAAAATGAGCCTTCAACTTGTAGATCCTTGCTCCTTCTTATAGATCCTTACTTTTTCCTTGTAGATCATTACTCTACTAGCCTCCAATAATGATTAGTGAAAGAATTAGAAAGAAATTTGGATAAAAATTGATATGTGAATAAAGAAATTGGGAAGAGAGAATTCTAAATCTAGATTTGTAATAAAAATGAGGAGAGAGAAATTTCTCTCCTAATTTATATAGGCCGACCACTTGACCCCCTCCCCAAGATTCTATGTAAAGTCTAAAATATCCCTTGGGGCCTCTCATGAAGAAATAATTAAGGAGGGAAGGTTCTAGTCTAATGGGTTTAATTTAATTAATCAACCTCCTAATGAATGGGCTTATAATTGGGCTCAATTCTAACTAAATATAAATGTTGGTCCATAAATCTAATCTAAACTAGTTAGATCCACTAACACAAGTCCAAAATAATAAACTAACATCTAAAAATAATTAAATAATATAATAATTAATTATACAATATGTATAATATTTAATTAATTATAAAATGATCAAAATACCCTTTTCTAGAAAATATGGTAGTGACAATTGTACTATGTGTTCTATGTGATCTTAACAAGGTGGCCTTACGAGGGATCGGTGCATAAATACTACGTGCTATGCGGCGGTTCCTGGCTCGGCTAGCACATGGCTCGATCGAAGGATACTTATTATACTCATATATCTCTGGGATAACCCAGACTCCACAAAGTAAGCCGTACACGTGATTGGCCGATTATGTGACTGAGCTTGATTATGTATTGTACTTTCCGTTAAATAATTGAGGGATATGGACTATCATGGTGTGATGGTCTAACCCTTATCCTTGTTTGGTTGTAGGGTTAGATTATTGTATCACGGTAGGCTATGGACCGAAACTACGAGACAGAACTATATATATATATATATATATATGTGTGTGTGTGTGTGTGTGTGTGTGTGTGTTTATTTCTTGTTGGTTTTGTTCCTTCATTTGTGCTTCCTTTGTGGTACTTGCTATTTGGGGTCTAACCCCACTGGTTTTACATGTCCAGGTTAAAAGCCAGCACCCGAGGATCCTGTTTACTTCCCTCTGAATAATGACGCACACCATACGGATGGTCGCTGATGGACACGAGGGGGTTTCTTAATCACTGCTCGTTATTGTACATTTTCTCTTTTGGGCGTTTAGCCACCGACACTTGTTAGCCATAAATCTGGATATTTAGTTTTCTTACATGATTATAATTAATCAGACTGCATCTGATCATGGTCATATACTTTTTTACTCTGCCAGCTTCTCATTTTGTATAGCTGGTTTCTAGAATATTTTGGCAGGATATTTGGGACGCCTTACTTCCTTGTCAAATATTTTTTTTATGTTTACTATCCTCGTTTGAATGATTGAGACATTAGATATTCTATGTGACCCTAAGTGACTTACTTGTAAAATTTACTCCCTTGTCTAGTTACAACTGTGATAGCCGTACGACGTTCTATACCTTGAATGGGCTAGCTGGCCATGTCCGTCTCCGTATTTTGGTACTGGGACGTGACAATGTTTTAGTAGTGGCCTATGTGTGAGCACCCTAATTTTTTTCATAGGGTTAGTTCGGTCATTAATAATTAATAATTTTATTTTAATATTTATTCGATAATTTAATTAAACTTTGGAAACTAACCCCCATGGTTTTAAGATCTTGAGTGCAACACTAGCCTTTTCCTTCCAACCAACCTAGCATACTCGACTTAGACGAGTAAAATTAGGCTCCTGCCATGATTGCCCCTCACAAATTTGCAATTCTATGTCTTATTTTGGTCGCACAATTTTTGTGACACAATTATGAAAAAATAATAATTAATTAACCCTTTTGTCAAGGCATATAATTTAACACGTCACCCCAACACATTGCTTCCAACTAAATCCATGTTATGAGCCTAACTGGTCCCATTACGCATATGACACTCGAGTTACATTATTCGAACCCCCCTGCATACTCCCAATATAATATTAAGTAGAAAATAGAATTTATGGATTATTTAATTAATTTAATATTCATTAATATTTAGTAAATATCTTTTTAATTAATATAAATTTGGTTGTAAATTATTGTTGGAGGAAATATAAATTTTCTAGAATTTTTTCAAGTGCCTAAATATTTTTGGGGATTTTATACATATAATTATTGAATAAATAAAACAAAAAAAAAATGAAAATGAAATAAATCCAAACCCTACCCGTTAACCCTAAACCCAAACCCAAAACTTAAACTATAAATCCCTCCTCACGTAAAGGAACCCCCTCCCCTATATATATAGCATGTAAACAAAACATAACACTAACCCATGCCTACACCACCTCCACCACCTACCGCCGCCGTGCCGCTGCGCCGCCCCGCCTCAGAAGTGCAGGAGCCGCCGTAGATCCGCACCCCACATTACGAACACGCACTGCCTTGTGGCCCCCCTTCCCGTGGAGCTTTCAACCTCCTTACTAATCCCTTTTGTGCCTCGTCTTCGCTGGTATGTTCGCAACCTAACCCTCTATGATTTTCTTCAAGTGGAACGAATTTAGGCACCCGAGTTTGATCGAAAAATCGACCAGAAGTTGGCCGAAAAACTGTTTAACAACAGTTCAGAAATTCAGTCCAAGTACCCATGTTCATGACCAATTTTCTACCATCTTGTTAATTTTTTCAAAATATAATTAAAGGTACTTCTTCACAATATAACCAAGATTTTTACTATTATTTTAGTTTTTATTAGTTTGCTATAATGCTTAAATTATTCTGGTTCTAAAATGACCAAAAACTTGTTTTTAAAACACCCAAAATATCGTGATACAAAGTGTGTCCCGCCAAATGCGACAATTTTGTCGTATGCAAGTTGCATCGAAAGGCATGTAACATAAATACGGACATGTGGACTTTTACGTAACTTGATTTGGATGTGCGTGCACACTGAAATCAACGCGTATCCGTTGAAAATTACTATATCGGCCAGTTCTGACACTAGCCATAACTTCATGAGTTCTCGTCGATTCATAATGAAACTTATGTCATTTGATTCATAGCATTACCCTGGTCCTGTGACCCAAGTTTAGTTCAATTCTGAGAACGTTGACGAAACACCATTTCGTGGGCCCTATGGTTCCACATGACGGGTGATTTCGTGATCGGCTCATCAGAATCCAGTTCTAGATATTCCATTGGGTTTATATTATCATTCTGGACTTATAGACACTAAGTTTTATGAATTGAGAGAATTTTATCTCTGGCACATTTTTTGGTACAGAGTGGGTCACATGTGGACCCTGCTTTGACCAAAAACTATCAATTTTGTCCCTGTGTCCAAATTAGACTTATGGGCAGTCAATTCTAGCTATTTCAACTATTCTGAGAACATTGGTAATGTTTGTTTCAGCATCAGGAGGTGTACGTGCAGATTTTACTTTTTTAAGAGTAGTTTACGGAGTTCAGAATCCAGGAAAGTGTACCTTGTCAAACTTGCAGAGATCCTATTATATTACTTGCTTGTGTTCTTTTATTATATTTACTTCTGTGATGTATTTGCTTAACCTAGGACCGTGAGACGTTGCTTAGCGTTCGAACAAGATTCTGATGTTGATGTCGTACGTGAAGTCGTGCAACACCACTTAGAGAGTTGATTCCACGATCCTATTTTTACGTTCTTGCTTTACCAAGTACGCCATACCGTAGGACACTTGACACTATTTTATGTGATAGAATCTTTTTTGAGTTATTTATGGTGATTATGTATAGGATTATAGGATTCATGATATAAGACTTGTATATTACATGGACATTATTATGACTTGTTGTACTAGCTAGAGGTCATGATCTTGTGTGTTATGGACATGAGATATCATGCACATGAGATATGAGGTTACATTGGGTGGGGAGAGACACACAGACTACAGAATAATTATTTATATATACACTACTGGAGGTGCCTTAGACTATGTCTCAGATCTTTGGCACATATACTGGAGTCGTGATACTATTTACTGGTATGGGCTCCCAGACACCGAGCCTGTAGTGGTCTCAGCCTGAGTACTAGTGATGCTTTTGTTTGCATTTTACTTAGCTGGTTACATAGCTTGCCCTGAGGATCTGTTTATATTTACTTGCTGTATTTTATTTAGCTTGAGTGTTTATTGTACCTTACTATGTCTCCTGAGGACCTGGATCTAGATTATGTCCCCAGGTGTAGACGAGGAGAGCTATCCCGAGATTTATGGGGGTAGGTCCTACTATTGGAGATGTACAGGTTGCAGAGGACGAGATTATTCGAGAGGACTTCTTTTGAGCACACAGTATTCTCACCATTCATTTATTATACTTAGTGTTCTTAGATATTTGATCTTGTAGTAACTTCTGGATATTATACTTGGAGTTATTTTCCTTTCCATCTTGATGATGAGTTATTCCCCTTGATATTATTTATATTGCTTTGATTGGACAGATCATTTTATATTATTATGACTGGACTTGTCTCTTTGTGATTTTGTTACTTATTGTGGATGAGATTATATATATATAAACTATGACAGGTATTTGTAGACCATATATTTATGTATTACAGCTTAGTTGCACTCTAAGGGGTCCATTAAATTGGGTTTGTCCATTGGAGTTGTGCTGCTGGCCATTGCCACGTAGCTAGTCTCTTGGTATTTTGGGATGGGGCATGACACTATGCAGGTCTGTGTTTTCAGACTTGTAGGATGTTATGGTCATAGGTGTCTCAATCAAATATGTCCCCTTTGATATCTTGCTTCATCTTCCTTGATATCAATGCTTGAATTATTAAAACTGTTTGCCTACTTGATCCTTCCTGTCCAGTTCTTGATATTTCTTGTCCTTTTAGGGTTTCTTCAGTTACGAGATCTGCAGGCATGGAAGGATAGGGTTTGCCTGTGTAGAAGCATGAAAAATACGCTGGGAAGAGCTATGCAGCCTCTTGATGCAGATTAGCATAAACAGAGGCCTTCAGAGCTATCAAGCGTGCAACAGAGCTTTCTCCGCTAAAACACGGCATGAAGTATAAGCTCAAAGGACCATCCGCGTAAGTGCAGTACGTGCAGGCCGCTCCAGCGTAAAACAGAGTTCTTCATCGCCTCCATGGCGTAAAACTCAACCACTCTCAAAGCAGCATTAATGCGTACGAGGAACGCTTCGTCTTCCCCGAAATGAACCTGTCAAGTCACGCAGTGAATCTGACCTCTGACTCCTGACAAAAAGTGCTGCACGGCTACCCAGACGACGGCTGGAAACGATGGCAGACCCCTCGGGACGCGCCCCACAGTATGATGGCGGATCTCGGCATTTAATGCAGAGGATTTGGTTAAAGCATCACCAAACCATCGTTTACTGGAGTCCCCTCAGCATAAACCGCTCTTTCGCGTACAAGGGAATACGCTGCCCTGTTTTATACAGGCAAACATGAGATGTTTCACGCTCCGCAGCAGGCAAACCGCCTGCCACGTCAAAAGCTGCACCTCGTACGGGACTCGAGGCACGTCTCCACGTCTAATTGCACAGAGCGGTGACAGTTTCTCTCAAGGTACGTCTCTGCGACGGGTGCACAGAAGGGCTGTAGACCTTCAAAACACGCCTCCGTATTTAATGCATAAGATGGTGGCAAATCTCTGCAAGAGATTCGATTATATCTCCAAAAGCCGTAATTCCGGCTAAGACGTCCACATCAGCACGGTACGCAGCGGCTTCTACGCCCATTCTAGTATAGTACGCAGCGGCTTCTACGCCCATTCAGGATTTGTGCTCATACGGCTTCTATGCCCACTCAGTCTCTACGACCACTCAGTCTCTATGACCACTCGGCTTCTATGCCTGTTCGGCTTCTATGCCTGCTCGGCTTCTATGCCTACTCGGCTTCTATGCCTGTTCGGTTTCTATGCCTATTCGGCTTCTATGCCTACTTGGCTTCTATGCCATGGTGACAGACATTTGGCTTCTATGCCAACCTCTGCTACACAATGGATACCTACCTACGTGGCTTTTACGCCGTGATCTTAGTAGCAATTGTACGCGTTGTGTCCCCTTAGTTGGACCCGCGTCACACGCTCATTCAAAAGATCATCTATACATAGGCATTGGTTACTTTAACCGTTGTGTAAAAGGGTGCTGTACTTTCCACTCCTCGGTTGTTACACCGATGGAGTGGTCACTGTCACCAAAACTCTATAAATAGAGACCCCTATCAATAGGGAACAAGGTCGACAATTTGGAAGATCGAACCAGGTCAGAGAATTGGTAAAAAGAGAGAGAGAGAGAGAGAGAGAGAGAGAGAGAGAGCACCTGGAGCTCAGGCAAAGAGTAGGGATCGACGACTTCGGCATCGTGCGTCCACCCTCTCCTGCAACCTTCGAAGCTGCTTCCTGTCTCCTACGGCACTTCTTCAACATCGTGTGGTCCAAGGGCTAAAGTGATCGACCGCAGATCAGACACCTATAGCAATATCTACCCAGATTAAATAAATTATACTCCCATATCCTAGTATAGGATTACATTGTACAAGTTTGTTTGTAAACAAAAGAAGGCGGGTTCCGTGTAAACCCCCATATCGAATACATTCCTATTCTTTTCGTTTAAATAACCACAAACAAGATGGCGACTCTGCTGGGGACATCTTTCTCTTCTGACGAGGAAGCAATTGCTCAACACGATGCGGTATCCGTGGGATCCGTAAAGAAGACACTGGTCGTCCAATTTGACCAGTCTGCCTACGAAGACATGCTTCGGACTGGGAGTAGCTCTCACTCTCTCTTCGTCCAAGACAACAGGAAGCTGCGTAAAGTGTGGATGCCCAAGACATCCTCTACCGTTCCTATGGACTCTCCGATCTCTCCGATGTCTCCGACCAATGAGGTGGTAGCATCGCTCCCTCCGTGCCCTGCACGTAAAAATCAGTCTCCCGCTACGCGTGGTACAGACAAAACTTCAGGCAAAGCCTGAGCGCTGACCCAGAAGTATCCACTGCGCTTTACGCGTAGGAATCAGTCTCCCGCTACGCGCGGTACAGACAAAACTTCGGGCAAAGCCTCAGCGCTAACCCAGAAGTATCCACTGCGCTCTACGCGCAGGAATCAGTCTCCCGCTATGCGCGGTACAGACAAAACTTTCGATGGTGCCTCAACGCCAAATCGAAAGTATAGATCACGCTCCACGCGCAAAACAACATCTGACCTCTACGGTAAACCAGATGAGCGCTGTGATCTCCGCGAGGGGAAGCAAACAGGTGAATACTCAGCTTCTCGGCCTTTACGCCAGCAAGAGAACAATCTGCCTACTCTCCAGATTACGCGAGAAGCCGATGGCCGACTGAGGACCTCTTCAGCTTTACGCCAGTCTGAGCGAATCTGTAAATTATGCCAGGCGAGGTCCCACGATGTAAAGCAAGCTCAGGTTGTTACTCCTGACCTACGCGAATGCCTAAACTAGAAGCGTAAGGAGAGGGGACCTTCCAACATGTCTATTACGCCCCCTAGAGAGCAATATTGTAATAGTCATAAAATCGTGATTGACTGCTACTGTTCTAAAGCAAGACGGTCGGTTTTCGACCGACTGAGCTACTCTCAGTCTTTCCCGGAAGAAGAGCCCGCGTATGCATCCGTGAACATAGCTTCATGCATACCTAGAAGAAGGTCAAGCTCAAGATGTCATCCCTCTGGACCTCCGAGCCGAAGGAGATTCGAAGACCTCCTCAGGAACACTGAAGCTGGGGTGTTCCAAAACACCCGTGCAAGGTCACAGCAACCGGCTTCGTACTCATCTGATTCCAATACTGGGGTTCGCCAATCTCCCAGATCAGATGCTGAGAGTATAGAGTCGACTTCTGCAGCAACCTATACTAATCCTTCGGTGACGCCCAGGGAAATGGGAGTTTACGCTGTTGAAGATGGACGCGAGGAAGCTTCGCCCTCAGGAAACGCGGAATAACGCATCACTGTGCTGGAGACGTCTCTGAAACAAATGCAATCCGTAATGGAGAACATGCACCAGATGATGCTAACTCAGCACGCAACTGCCGTGGCTCAAACGTCGGTCCCGCCAACTTAGATACGTGTGGGGGTGGACTTGCCACCATCCAACCCAAGCCAAGAGCCCGCTCTAGATCAAGAGTCGGCAGCTCCTCCGCTTCCCCACTCGGTGAATATATTACCTCCCGTTGGAGTCACGATACAACCAGCTCCACACTACACCGGAGCCTCGCTCTCAACTAAAAATCCGATGCAGGCAGTACGGGAGTTGAAAGCCCAGTTTGACGCCTTGAAGCACAAAGATCAGCTCAAGAAACTGGGAATCAACCAACCTTACCCAGCTACCTGGGAAGAAGTCCCTTTTCCTCTGAAATATAAACCTCAGACTATGGCTCTGTTCGAAGGAAAAACATCACCAAGTCAATACATGAACTATTTCAGTATGATGACGGTGTTGCTGCAAGGGAACGACGCCCTCCTCACTCGGGTGTTCAAAGGCTGCCTCTCAGGAGTAGCCTATCAGTGGTACCGTAGCTTGGCGGACAACTGCATTACTTCCTTCGAAGACTTCAAAGCTTTATTCTTCACGCGATTCTACGAGGGTGGAATGGACATGTCTATTTCCTCTCTCATCGAAGTCAAACAAAGGGAAAATGAGGACGTTCGCACCTTCGTCGAACGTTTTCGTCAAGCCACCTTACAAATGCCTCCAGGAGTTCTGGACTCGGCGTTAGTAGACATTTGCAGGAAGAACCTCCTTCCCGTAATCTCGATATTTACAGGACCATATCAGTTCCATGAGTGGCCTTCGTTCATCGTCTCGGCAGTGGCCGTCGAAGACAATAGTCGCAAGGCGTGCGACAATGGCATTATGATCTCCGCCTCCGATAGAGGCAAAAGGTCATCTCCCAGCAGCGACCATCCTCGCATCTCCAAGGGAAAAGAAGCTCTGACGGTCAATACGTCCAGACAAAAGGCGGCGGCAACCACGCAGACAAAGCCCGGGACTTCCAGGCCCGTCGAAGTCTACTCTTTCGACGACGACGATATCCCTAGTATATTCGAGTGTCTCGTCAAAAGCGGCAAGATCACTCTTCCGGAGCTAAGGCGGCCCCAAGAAGTCGGCAGCACTGACGACCCCAAATACTGTATCTTTCACAGATACGTACACCACCCAACAAAGGTGTGTTACGTACTAAAAAGGAAGATCCAGGGGTTGATCGATGCTAAGGCCATCACTCTGCACAACACCGAGAAGACGGTCACGGCCAACATGATCTCTCTGTGGTTCGGCGATCTGCCTCCCCAAGAAGTCATGAACGGTGTCACGCCCATTTTCCGAGCTACGATGAACATCGTCAATCTCCCTCCAGCTAGGGATCAAAATCATGACCTAGTACCCCTGACCACCCGTCAGGGCGAGATCATGTGGGTCCATCCGGATTTGGTGTCAGAGCTCGAAGAAGAGACTAAAGCTACTAAAGCTACGTCTAAAAAGAGCCCCAAATACAGGCCATGCCACATGGTCGCAACTTCTTCTGTATCAGACGGAGACGAAGTATTTGCCGCAATCCGTTCGGGGAAGGCCTACCTCAACGACAATAGAGCAGGTCAGGAAGGCGCACCGGCTGACGCTCCAGCCGCCAAACCTTCAGAGCAAGGTCCCGCCATACAAAACATCAGCCCTGTGAAACCTACTCCGGCGAAAAAGGGGAAGCAGAGAGAAGTACGCTTTGATAAACCTGTGAAAAATATTCCAAGCAAGGGTTTAGAGAAGCCGTACGAATTTGACATCCTGGCCCAACTAGCCAATACGCCAGCCAGGCTCTCCATCTTTGAGCTACTCAGGCTCTCCCCAGACACTCGTCTAGCCCCGAGTGAAGCACTGATGCAGGCGGAGGTATACTTGACCCAGCTCAAGTCCCCCGACGAGGAGCCAGTGGCGTGTCCTCAATGCCACAGCGTGATGGAGGTGGTCCCAAATATTACTTTCACTCAAGACGACATGCTGTTAAAACATAACAGACATGACAGGCCCCTCTATTACACCGGGTATGTCGGTTCCATGGAGATCGACCTGATTCACATAGATCCGGGGTCGTTGATCAGCATCATCCCTCACAGTCTGCTCAGGCCGCTAAGAATTCCTACCAGCGAACTGGCTTACACTACCACTATAATCGTGGGTTTCAACGCTGGAAGAAGTAAGCCATTGGGGAAGATCCGCTTGAGAATCCAGATCGGCAACCTCAGATCGGTGGCCACATATTACGTCATCGATTAAGAGGTGTCCTACAACATTTTGTTGGGAAGACCGTGGATCCACGACCACAACATCGTTCCTTCAACTCTACATCAATGCCTTAAATATGTTGTCACGACCCGCACCCGGGGTAAGGGTACTAGTCGAAAACAACGCCCAGCCTACGCCGCAGAATCGGCGGTAGAACGCTGTCTAGAAAGTCTATCTAATATAATGAACCACCAAAAGATAGTGTACTCAATCACAGAACTAAGATAGAATGAACACGAATCAGATAAGAATAGAATAGTCACAATACAACTCATGAGTCTAAAATAATACATCAATGAGTCTGAAGAAAATTACAGAAATATGCTGGAGACAAATCCAGTACTAAAGAATACTACAAAACTATAAAGCTACAACTCCAGGGTCAACTGTCTCAGTTGGGATAAGTCCCACTTGAGCCAGGGTCTCAGAATCTAAACCCACAACATCCTGGGGTCCATAATAGGTAGGGTACTCCTCAGTGTCATCTGGAAAAATATATCCAGTCAGGAAAGGAGCAGAGTACAACCCTAACAGCAGTTCTCAAATAATGATAAAAACTATGTAACAGTAAATAGTTGTGGATAAACAAGATGCATAAATAGATACAAGAATGTATAGACAATAAGGAAATACTGGAAAGAAATACAATAATGAACAATATGCTGATGGAACAAGAATACTAATGACTAAGTGTGTGAGTACTAGCTTTAACATGTGATCGGCTTGGGAACTTGCACAAGAGTATGATGGCCTGGCTGATTATACGTGCGGTGTATGATCAACACTCACAAGGAACAAGACATGCACAAGGAGGGTATGATCACATATCTACACTAAAATACTCCCCACCCCGACTGGTATAATAGATCCAACCACGGTACGTTATGGCACTAGATTCCCCAAGAAGATAGCTAGTCTCCCCGAGAATCGGTGTCTGTACATGTACAAGATAACCAATGAAACAATACTTGCACCATATACACCATATACCAAGGAATAACATCTCATGACGAGATCCGGATATACCAATCCGTGTAACCATAGTGTCAAGAGAACATGTATATCTACACTAGATACAACGAACATAGAGGATATCATAAATGAGAAACTATCAGAGAATGTACTTGCCTGAAGTCCAATGAACAGTCTCACAAATGTCTGACTCGGTGCCTCGAAGACCTAGATATGGAATACCACATTAATACAAGGTCCCGGAAAGAGAACAAGTCAAACTAGGCAACTTCTAGGTCAATAAGTCAATTCTAAGGTAAAAGTCAACTATGGTCAACTCTAAAGTCCACTAAAGTCAAACATGGTCAAACCCAAAGTCAACCTCACAAGACATCTATAAAATAATATAGAGATAAACTACAATAATTTAGGAATCAAATTAGATTCAAAAAGAACTCACACAAAGTATACTAATAATACAATTAATATATACCCTAAAATAATACATACAACCCAACATTTATATAAATAACATAATATATTATTACAATTATTATTCCTCACAAAACACATATATATATATACATATATATATATACAATTATAATATATAATATATACATTAAATCTGTCAAAGCGTCATTGAAAAATAGTGAATAAAATAGGATTAAATCAAAACAGTTTAAATAGTGACAGTCGGGACTGTCACCGAAGGACTGTCACCGAAACCCAAATAATAAACTGCCACTGCTTTGGTTTTCGCTGACAATTAAACTGTCGCGGAAAAGCGTCACAGAAAAGCTGCTGTTTCCCGCTGCTGCAATTAATGACAGGTTTGTCATTAATTGCCCGAAGGCTACAGCGGCTGCTATTAGTCGGCTAATTAATGACAGTTTTTACTGTCATTAATTCACTGTCACTAAAACAAGTTATATATATATATAATTATATATATAAAAACAGAATATATAAAACAATATATATATATATATATATATATATATATATATATATATATATATATATATAAACAGAATATATAAAATAGTATATATATATATATATATATATATATAAACCATTAATACAAAATGTACATATATATATTAATATACACATAAACTTATACCTTCAAATATTTAACAAAGAACATATAATTTATATGGCTAGAAGCACACCTAAAATATTTATATTAATATCCAAATAATTACATAATAATTATAAATAATATAATTACACAATTAAACATACAAATATATTTTATAAAACATTTTATGTATAAATTATATTATTTAACAAGTAGTAACATATATATTTGCATGCAAGAAAGCTACATATTATATTGTACATTATATTAGCACACCCAAAATATAGATCTATGCTACAATAATTACTATAATAAATACACAAAATAAATATTTAATATCCATATATATATACTAATTATAAATGAAGAATTGAACCATAATTAATTAGATCTATGCAAAAATACACACAATTGGAGAGTATCTCACCGTATCCCACTAGATCTAGGATACGCATGCGACACGAGTCCAACACACAACCAAATGCACCCCGAAGGACACAAACAAATCACAAATAATATTTATGAACAAATCAAAGCGTCAAAAGTAGATCTATGTGTCCGTGTCAAAATACGACATGTTCAAAGCCCCGTGTCGGAGGAAAACCCCCAAATGACACGTATCACCAAATAGTTGGGATACGAACCACAAGTATCCCAATATGGACACGACACTAGCCTCAAACACAAATCTTATGTCCAATTGATCTATAGGATCAATTGACACACAGAACAAAATATAAATTCGGAATTCCAACAAAATTGACACAAAAAGCACCATAACTTTCTCCATGGGTCTCCTATGAACACAAAACAAAGTCCTATGGGTACTACATACATATAGGTTGATTTTACATGATTAAATCTCAGATTTAGAAGCTATTTAAATGGAAAAATCTGAATTATACCTATTGGGAGATGGATTCCCAATGAAACCTCCAATTGAGATGAACTTGCTTCCAAATTGTAGATCCTTGCTCCTCTTTGTAGATCCTTGCTTCCTTCTTCTAGATCCTTGCTTCCTTCTTCTCTAATGGTGAATTGGAAAGAATTTGGAATGAATTTGGTAGGGAATTGGATTGGAAATGGAGGGAATTTGGTAGTGGGAGAATTCTAGATCTAGATTTGGAATGAGATGAGAGGAGAGAGAAATTTCCCCCCCTCTTTAATAGGCCGGCCATAGCCCCTCCCCCAAGCAATTGTAAAATATCCAATGTACCCCTTGGGGCCTCTCATGAAGAAATAATTAAGGAAGGAAGCTTCTAGTCTAATCATTTAATTAATTTAATCCATCTTCTTAACCATGGGCTTTCTAAATGGGCCAAGTCTAACTAATTAATTCATGTTGGTCCATGGGTCCAAACTAAACTAGTTGGGTCCACTAAAATAAGTCCAAAATAATTAAATAACATCCAACAACAATTAAATAATACAACAAAAATTATTTACCATGCACAATATTTATTTAAATAGGAAATTACTAAAATACCCTTTTTCCTAAAATGTGGTAGTGACAAGTCTACCCTCCTTAAAATAATTTCGTCCTCGAAATTCAAAGACGAAAACTACCCCCAGAAAATTATAGAACAGAACTAAAGAATCACAACTAACTAATGAACAGAACATAACAATGAACAGAACATAACTAGAAATAACATACCTCAAGGTACAAACAAATATGGATAACGCTCTCGCATGTCATCCTCTCTCTCCCAGGTAGACTCCCCCGGAGAGTGATGCCTCCATGCGACGCACACCAAAGGAATAGTCTGGTTCCTCAGCACCTTCTCTCTCCGATCCAGAATTCCAACTGGCTGCTCTGGATAGCTAAGAGTAGGGCCCACCTCTATCTCTGAGTGATCCAATACATGACTAGGATCTGCCATGTATCGTCTCAACTGCGACACATGAAACACGTTGTGCACTCCCTCCAATGCAGGTGGCAAGTCTAGTCTATAAGCAACTGCACCGACCCTCTCTAGAATAGTGAAAGGTCCAATGAATCGCGGACTAAGCTTTCCGCCTCCACCGAAGCGAATCGTGTCTCGTGTCGAAAAAATCCTCAGAAACACCAAACCACCCACCTAGAACAAAACACCACCTTAAGAACTTATCTATAACAAACAACCAAGAACAAGCACACAAAATAAAATCTAAACTATACCTCAAACTCCAAGGGTCTCCGATGGCTATCGGCCCAATGCCGTTGTCTGTCCTGTGCCACTCGAAGTCTGTCTCTGATCAACTGAACCTTCTCTGCTGCATCCACAACCGTCTCTGGCCCAAGCAAAACTCTCTCTCCAATATTGTCCCAAGACAAAGGAGTACGACACCTCCGACCATATAGAGCTTCAAAAGGTGACATCTCTATACTGGCCTGGTAACTGTTGTTGTAAGCAAACTCTACCAAATGGAGATGGTCCTCCCAAGAACCTCCGAAATCTAGTACACAAGTGCGCAACATATCCTCGAGAGTCTGAATAGTCCTCTCTGACTGCCCATCGGTCTGGGGATGATATGCAGTACTGAACTTGAGCTGAGTGCCCAAACTCTCCTGCAAACTCCTCCAGAAATGAGAAGTGAAGCGACTATCTCGATCTGAGACTATGCTGACGGGAACTCCATGTATCCTAACGATCTGCCTCACATACATCTCTGCCAGCTTCTCCGTAGACAAACCCACCTTGAAAGGCAAAAAGTGGGCCGACTTGGTCAACCTATCAACAATGACCCAAATCGCGTCTTTCCCTCCTGGAGATCGTGGTAGTCCGGACACAAAATCCATAGTAATGTATTCCCACTTCCACTCTGGAATGGGTAATGGCTGAAGTAAACCTCCTGGCCTCTGCCTCTCGGCTTTCACCTGCTGGCACACTAAGCATCTGGATACAAACTGTGCCACTTCCCTCTTCATGCCATACCACCACACACTCTCTCGCATATCCCGATACATCTTGTTAGCACCTGGATGTATGGAATACTGAGAGCGATGTGCTTCCTGCAACACCTCCTCGTGCAACTCCCCACTAGGCACACACAATCTAACTCTATGCCTCAAGGATCCATCCTCTGCAATAGTGAAATCATCCTCCAATCTTGCTCTCACCTGAGCTCTGATACTCCTCAAAGATACATCATCATACTGTGCTGCCTTGATCCTGTCCATCAAATCTGAGTGTATCTGCAATCCCCACATCTGCATAGCACACCCAGGAACAATCACCTCAATGCCCAAGCTATCCAAGTCCTCCAACAGATATCGATCCTGCGTCAAGAACATAGCTACCGGATACCTGCTCAAAGCATCGGCAACTATATTGGCTTTTCCAGGATAATATTGCAAAGAGATATCAAAATCCTTCATCAGTTCCAACCACCGACACTGCCTCATGTTCAACTCCTTCTGCGTGAAAACGTACTTCAAGCTTTTGTGGTCTGTGAAGATCTCCACACGCTCTCCATACAAATAATGTTTCCACAACTTCAGGACGAATATGACAGCTGCCAACTCCAAATCATGGGTAGGATAGTTCTTTTCATGAGGACGCAATTGCCTGGATGCATAGGCAATCACTTTCCCATGCTACTGAAGAACACAACCTAAACTCTTTCCTGATGCATCACTATAAATAGTGAAACCTCCGGACCCTGATGGCAATGTCAAAATAGGAGCAGACGTCAACCTCTTCTTCAACTCCTCAAAAGCAGCCTGGCAATCTTCCGTCCAAACAAACTCCACATCCTTCCTTGTGAGTCTGGTCATCGGCTTGGCAACCCTCGAAAAATTTTGCACAAACTTTCTGTAGTAGCCTGCCAATCCCAAGAAACTCCTGATCTCTGCTACCGAACTCGGAGTCTTCCAAGATTCCACAGCTGAAATCTTCTTCGGATCTACTGAAATACCATCACCAGTCACAACATGCCCCAAAAATTCCACCTTGTCCAAGAAAAACTCACATTTGGACAACTTTCCATACAGCTTCTCCTTCCTCAGCACATCCAACACAATCCTCAAATGCTCCTCATGCTCCTCCGGTGTCCTCGAGTATATGAGTATGTCGTCGATGAACACCACCACGAACTTGTCAAGGTACTGGTGGAACACCTTGTTCATCAAGTTCATAAATACCGCCGGTGTATTAGTCAAACCAAACGGCATCACCATAAACTCGTACTGACCATACCGAGTTCTAAAAGCAGTCTTCGGTATGTCCTCCGGCTTCACCTTCACCTGATGGTAGCCTGATCTCAAATCTATCTTAGAAAATACCTTGGCACCACTCAACTGATCAAACAGATCATCAATCCGTGGCAAAGGATACTTATTCTTGATAGTGAGATTATTCAAAGCCCTGTAATCAATGCACATATGTACCGATCCATCCTTCTTCGGTACAAACAATACCGGGGCTCCCCATGGTGAAGAACTCGATCTGATAAACCCCTTATCCTGTAATTCGTCCACCTGCTTCTTCAACTCGACCAGCTCGCTGTTGTTTACTCTATAGACATGCTGCAAAATCGGTTCTGCACCTGGCACCAAGTCTATAGAAAATTCAACATCTCGATCTGGCGACAATCCTAGCAATTCTTCAGGAAACACATCCAAAAATTCTGCTATCAACGGATGTGGCAACTCCTTGTCTTCCACCATAGCTCCACAAATAATGCCTTCTCCCTGCTCTGCAGCTCCTCTAGCAAACTCGAACTCTGGCTCTCCTGGCGGACCAAACAAAACTCTACCTCCTCTACAATCTATGCTAGCACGGTGCCTACTCAACCAATCCATCCCGAGTACAATGTCGTAGCTCGGAAGTGGCATTACAAGTAGACACGCACTCAACTCTCGGCCTCCCAGAGTAACTCTCCGATCTTTGCAAATATCATTAACCAGGATAATGCCTCCCCCGGTCATGATCTTACAAGTCCTAAGCAAAGACTCAGCTACCAAACCATGCTTTAGAGCAAAAGAAACAGATACAAAACTATGGGAAGCACCACTATCAAACAAAGCTAAAGCTGGAATGGAATCAAGAAGAATAGAACCTGCGATGACATCTCCTGTGGGTTCCTCCTCTTCGACTGTCATAGCAAACGCTCGTCCCTGCCGAGCACCTCCCTGCTGCTGATGCTGGACAAAACGCTGCTGCTGTGTCGGAAGCGGTCCCCTCGGTTGTGCTGCAGGTGGTCTCGTCTGTGTCCTCGGAGCTGGAGCTGCTCCTTGAACTGCACGACGATGACACTCCCTCAATTGATGCCCTTCAGTACCACAATACAAACAAACTCCTAGCCTCTTTCTGCAAACTTCCCAGATGTGGCCGGGCTTCTTGCAGAAGTTGCATAGAGCTTGCTGTAACTGCCTCTGCTGCTGAGGTGCCTGGTGAAAAGGCGCTCTAGCTGGAGTCTGGTTCTGCTGTGGCTGCTGGAAAGGTCTGGACTGGAAATGAGGACGTTTGGCAGATACTGCACTGCCGTTGGCCCCCAGAAAAGAATCACGGTCTCTCTTGGTCTTCAAACCCAGATCCCGCTCAACCTCGCGTGCCTCCGCAAGTATCTCCAAGTATGTCTTATAAAAAGACGAAATGAGGATCAATATGGCACAAGATGTAAGACATCAAGGAAAGGACAGTTTAAGGGATCAAGTATCAATATCAAAGGAGAATAGTTGAATCAAAAGAATTTTCCTAGATGTGATTGAGTATCTCAGCCTATATCCTATATCCTATTGCAGGCTCGCAGTAGTACAACTAAGTTGTCGCACTACCACGATATCACATACTTGTGAAGCTAGACCTGCATGGGCCACCACCAAAAACGTATCACGACCCGCACCCGGGGTAAGGGTACTAGTCGGAAACAACGTCCAGCCTACGTCGCAGAATCGGCGGTAGAACGCTGTCTAGAAAGTCTATCTAATATAATGAACCACCAAAAGATAGTGTACTCAATCACAGAACTAAGATAGAATGAACACGAATCAGATAAGAATAGAATAGTCATAATACAACTCATGAGTCTAAAATAATACATCAATGAATCTGAAGAAAATTACAGAAATATGCTGGAGACAAATCCAGTACAAAAGAATACTACAAAACTATAAAGCTACAACTCCAGGGTCAACTGTCTCAGTTGGGATAAGTCCCACTTGAGCCAGGGTCTCAGAATCTAAACCCACAACATCCTGGGGTCCATAATAGGTAGGGTACTCCTCAGTGTCATCTGGAAAAATATATCCAGTCAGGAAAGGAGCAGAGTACAACCCTAACAGCAGTTCTCAAATAATGATAAAAACTATGTAACAGTAAATAGTTGTGGATAAACAAGATGCATAAATAGATACAAGAATGTATAGACAATAAGGAAATACTGGAAAGAAATACAATAATGAACAATATGCTGATGGAACAAGAATACTAATGACTAAGTGTGTGAGTACTAGCTTTAACATGTGATCGGCTTGGGAACTTGCACAAGAGTATGATGGCCTGGCTGATTATACGTGCGGTGTATGATCAACACTCACAAGGAACAAGACATGCACAAGGAGGGTATGATCACATATCTACACTAAAATACTCCCCACCCCGACTGGTATAATAGATCCAACCACGGTACGTTATGGCACTAGATTCCCCAAGAAGATAGCTAGTCTCCCCGAGAATCGGTGTCTGTACATGTACAAGATAACCAATGAAACAATACTTGCACCATATACACCATATACCAAGGAATAACATCTCATGACGAGATCCGGATATACCAATCCGTGTAACCATAGTGTCAAGAGAACATGTATATCTACACTAGATACAACGAACATAGAGGATATCATAAATGAGAAACTATCAGAGAATGTACTCGCCTGAAGTCCAATGAACAGTCTCACAAATGTCTGACTCGGTGCCTCGAAGACCTAGATATGGAATACCACATTAATACAAGGTCCCGGAAAAAGAACAAGTCAAACTAGGCAACTTCTAGGTCAATAAGTCAATTCTAAGGTAAAAGTCAACTATGGTCAACTCTAAAGTCCACTAAAGTCAAACATGGTCAAACCCAAAGTCAACCTCACAAGACATCTATAAAATAATATAGAGATAAACTACAATAATTTAGGAATCAAATTAGATTCAAAAAGAACTCACACAAAGTATACTAATAATACAATTAATATATACCCTAAAATAATATATACAACCCAACATTTATATAAATAACATAATATATTATTACAATTATTATTCCTCACAAAACACATATATATATATACATATATATATATATACAATTATAATATATAATATATACATTAAATCTGTCAAAGCGTCATTGAAAAACAGTGAATAAAATAGGATTAAATCAAAACAGTTTAAATAGTGACAGTCGGGACTGTCACCGAAGGACTGTCACCGAAACCCAAATAATAAACTGCCACTGCTTTGGTTTTCGCTGACAGTTAAACTGTCGCGGAAAAGCGTCGCAGAAAAGCTGCTGTTTCCCGCTGCTGCAATTAATGACAGGTTTGTCATTAATTGCCCGAAGGCTACAGCGGCTGCTATTAGTCGGCTAATTAATGACAGTTTTTACTGTCATTAATTCACTGTCACTAAAACAAGTTATATATATATATAATTATATATATAAAAACAGAATATATAAAACAATATATATATATATATATATAAACAGAATATATAAAACAGTATATATATATATATATATATAAACCATTAATACAAAATGTACATATATATATTAATATACACATAAACTTATACCTTCAAATATTTAACAAAGAACATATAATTTACATGGCTAGAAGCACACCTAGAATATTTACATTAATATCCAAATAATTACATAATAATTATAAATAATATAATTACACAATTAAACATACAAATATATTTTATAAAATATTTTATGTATAAATTATATTATTTAACAAGTAGTAACATATATATTTGCATGCAAGAAAGCTACATATTATATTGTACATTATATTATCACACCCAAAATATAGATCTATGCTACAATAATTACTATAATAAATACACAAAATAAATATTTAATATCCATATATATATACTAATTATAAATGAAGAATTGAACCACAATTAATTAGATCTATGAAAAAATACACACAATTGGAGAGTATCTCACCGTATCCCACTAGATCTAGGATACGCATGCGACACGAGTCCAACACACAACCAAATGCACCCCGAAGGACACAAACAAATCACAAATAATATTTATGAACAAATCAAAGCGTCAAAAGTAGATCTATGTGTCCGTGTCAAAATACGACATGTTCAAAGCCCCGTGTCGGAGGAAAACCCCCAAATGACACGTATCACCAAATAGTTGGGATACGAACCACAAGTATCCCAATATGGACACGACACTAGCCTCAAACACAAATCTTATGTCCAATTGATCTATAGGATCAATTGACACACACAACAAAATATAAATTTGGAATTCCAACAAAATTGACACAAAAAGTACCATAACTTTCTCCATGGGTCTCCTATGAACACAAAACAAAGTCCTATGGGTACTACATACATATAGGTTGATTTTACATGATTAAATCTCAGATTTAGAAGCTATTTAAATGGAAAAATCTGAATTATACCTATTGGGAGATGGATTCCCAATGAAACCTCCAATTGAGATGAACTTGCTTCCAAATTGTAGATCCTTGCTCCTCTTTGTAGATCCTTGCTTCCTTCTTCTAGATCCTTGCTTCCTTCTTCTCTAATGGTGAATTGAGAAGAATTTGGAATGAATTTGGTAGGGAATTGGATTGGGAATGGAGGAAATTTGGTAGTGGGAGAATTCTAGATCTAGATTTGGAATGAGATGAGAGGAGAGAGAAATTTCCCCCCCTCTTTAATAGGCCGGCCATAGCCCCTCCCCCAAGCAATTGTAAAATGTCCAATGTACCCCTTGGGGCCTCTCATGAAGAAATAATTAAGGAAGGAAGCTTCTAGTCTAATCATTTAATTAATTTAATCCATCTTCTTAACCATGGGCTTTCTAAATGGGCCAAGTCTAACTAATTAATTCATGTTGGTCCATGGGTCCAAACTAAACTAGTTGGGTCCACTAAAATAAGTCCAAAATAATTAAATAACATCCAACAACAATTAAATAATACAACAAAAATTATTTACCATGCACAATATTTATTTAAATAGGAAATTACTAAAATACCCTTTTTCCTAAAATGTGGTAGTGACATATGTAGACGCACAAGGAACCGTACAAACGGAGGTGGCTGACCTAAACCCGTTTAAAGGAATAAAATCCTACTATTCTAATACCGTGTTGTACTCCCAAGACCACACGGAAGAAGCGCCAGGCGAGGCGAAGGACGAAGCACTCGTCCGGGAGCCAGAAAAATCCTCCGCCGCACTACCGCTGTCAATCAGAGTGAAAGGACGAACCACTCGTCCAAAAGCCATAGAGTCTATGGCTATTCACCTGAACAGATCCAACTCAGGAAAAGGAAGCAACTCTCTAACGGTCACTCTGAACTAAAAGCCTCCACCTTTGGTCATCAACCTTCGGCGCAACGGGCAGCCGACCGATATAAACACGACCAGGAACGGAGTTCCAGATGATAATAAACTTTCTCTTTTCCGGTACATTGATGCTCAGATTCCAAATCAGAAATCCATGCCCCGTGACGAGGTAGGACCCATAGCACAAAAATTCTTGGCAGCTATAAACTCCTACCATCCATATGTCTGGGAAGCAGCGTCATCGTCCAACATCGTCATGACGTATGGATCCCATGAGGATTCTATCTTCGTTGTCCCGCCTAGCTGCAGCAGTCAGCGCCCCATATTCTTCGGTCGTATGCGTAGTCAACCGGCCAGCCTGGAAGACCCTTTCGATGACGATACTGGGAAAATACAGATTCACCGATACAGCCCGCAGGCATTAAGGATCATGCAAAATATGGGCTATGACTTGAAGCGGAAGCCAGGCCTCAACTACGGAAGAGGCAGACGAACGCTGCCACGCGGCAACCCCCGCTATCGTCAAACTCGTTTCGGGTTAGGATATGCCACCTCCCTTACGACTTCCAAGTCGGATGAGGACATCTTTTTCTCCTCCCAGGACGGTCCGTCACCCCCCGACTCACCTGATGCTCTCGGACAAACGCTATCATTAAATATGGTGGTGACAGATCCCCCAAAAGCAGATGAACAGGATTCTGAGCCGTTTGAGAATGACTCTTGGGCTCAACAAATGGATACGCAGTGGGAATTCCGCTTCAAGCAAAGAGAACCTCCCACCAAAGACGAAGTTATCCAAATCGATGTTGGGGGTAAACTTTCGCCAAAACCGATATTTATCAGTGACAATCTTCCCCCAGCTGAAAAGGGAGAAATCATACAGCTGATAAAGGAATACGTCGACGTCTTTGCATGGGATTATGGGGACATGTCGGGCCTTGACCCAAAGGTGGCTACTCATAAGCTCAATATATTGACCGATTCAAAGCCTATGAAGCAGCACCAACGCCGGTTCCGCCCGGACATGATGGACGCCATTGAAGCTGAAGTCAAGAAGCTGATAACCTGTGGTTTCATCTGGGAGGAACAACATCCCGACTGGGTCGCCAATGTTGTCCCAGTCATGAAGAAAAATAGGAAGGTACGTATCTGCATCGATTACCGAGATCTGAATGCGGCCTGCCCCAAGGATGAATTCCCTTTTTCCATCACGGATATCATGATCGACAACACCTGCGGCTTTGAACGCATGTCTTTCATGGACGGGTTCTCAGGGTACAATCAGATCAAGATGCATCCTGAAGAGGAGAAGCACACTGCCTTCCGTACCCCATTGGGAGTATATTGCTACACAGTAATGTCCTTCGGATTGAAGAACGTCGGGGCTACATACCAACGGGCTATGAGCAGTATATTCCATGAACATTTACACAAAATAGTAGAATGTTACGTGGATGACATAGCCGTCAAGAGCCACCTCAAGGATGATCACATTCAAGACTTGAGGACGGTATTCGAGTTAATGTGCCAACATTAACTCAAGATGAACCCTACGAAGTCCTTTCTGGGTGTATCTAGTGGAAAATTCCTGAGATTTGTCATCACCGCCAAAGGCATCCAGGTGGACCCTGACAAAGTCTAAGCCATCGTAGAAATGCGACCGCCCCACAATCTGAGGGAACTTCGGGGATTTCAAGGCCGTCTGGCTTATATCCGAAGGTTCATATCCAACCTCTCGGGAAGATGTCAGCCCTTTTCACATCTCATGAAGAAAGGTGTATCCTTCGTGTGGGACGAAACCTGTCAGCAAGCATTCGGGGATATCAAACGCTACCTCACCAGTCCGCCAGTTCTGGTACCTCCCGTTATGGGAAAACCGTTCTTGCTGTACGTCCGAGCAATGGATCATTCGCTGGGAGCTCTTCTCGCACAGAAGAACGATGTAGGGCATGAACAGGTTATCTACTACCTCAGCAGGATGATGGTCCGAGCCGAACACCGGTACAACCCAGTGGAGAAAGAATGCTTGGCTCTGATGTTCGCTATCCAAAAGACGCGGCACTACATCATCGGCCAGACTATCCACATCATCTCCAGGATTAACCCTCTTCGAGTACTGATGAGCAAGCCGAGCGTTCTTAATTCCCGACTTGCAACTTGGGCGATGCTGTTAACACTATATGACATGGTATACGTACCGCAGAAGTCCATCAAAGGCCAAGCGCTGGCCGACTTCCTAGCTGCTCATCCGATCCCGGAGACCTCTAAATTATACGAAGACATTCCCGACGAAGTTACAGAATGTAATTCCGCAATGGAAGGTGACGCATGGCAACTATTCTTCGATAGCGCCTCCAGAACCGGTCCTAAGGGAAACATCGTTTTAGGAGTAGGGGTCGTCCTGGTCGCCTCTGATCAGCTCATCATCTACCGAGCATATTCTCTTAGCGAGCCCTGCTCCAACAATGTGGCAGAGTACAACGCTCTACTAATAGGGCTCCAAGTTGCTAAAGAGCTGTGGATAGAGTCCCTGGAAGCTTTTGGTTATTCTCTGCTTATCGTCAATCAAGTCAGAGGAATATATAGTGTCCGGAATCCAGACCTCATCCCCTATCACCAAGCGACGGTCGAGATAGCCATGACATTCAAAGGATTCTTCCTAGAGCATGTCCTTCGATCCCAGAATCTGGAAGCTGATGCCCTAGCCAGTCTAGCGACGGATTTAGCTACTCCTATAAGAAGGCAGAATTCGGTGATCCTTCTTAACAGAGATTTATTCTGCGTGAAGAACAACCTCCACATAGAACGCAGCCACGCTGTGAACACAGATCCCCCTGGAAGAGACTGGAGGAGTCCCTTCATAGATTTTGTCGCATACGAAATCTTGCCAGAAGACCCCAGAGAAGCAGTATCCGTCAAGAGACGATCATTACGCTTCTACTTCGATGCATCTTCACAATGCCTATATCGTTGGACTTACGACGGACTGCTATTAAGATGTCTCTCAGACGATGAAGCACAGCAGGTTATCCGGGAAGCTCACGACGGCGTATGCGGAGCGCATCAGCCCGGTCCTAAGCTACAGGATCGTATCAGGAGAATGGGCTATTACTGGCCCACTATGATCACAGACGCGATCAGCTATGCAAGACAATGCAGATCCTGTCAGGTTCATGCAGACTTCATACACCAACCGTCTGAATATCTATATCCTACGATTGCATCCTGGCCCTTCGAAGCATAGGGTATGGATATCGTTGGTCCCATTCACCCGTCTTCCTCCAGAGGCCACCGGTTCATACTGGCCATCACGGATTACTTCCCAAATGGGCAGAGGCGATCCCTCTGGCTGAGGTAAAGGCGTCTGACGTAATCAGCTTCATCAAGCACCACGTTATTTATCGCTTCGGGGTACCCCGGAGAATAATTTACGACAATGGGCCTCAGTTCATCAGCCAAGCGTTTCATCGATTTTATGATAAAAATCGGATACACAATATTGCCTCTACGGCATATTATCCAGCTGCTAATGGTTTGGCGGAAGCTTTCAACAAAACCATTATCAAACTCTTGAAGAAATTCGTCTCTTCAAACAAGAGAGACTGGAACGAGAAGTTAGGCGAATGTCTCTGGGCATACCGCACAACGGTACGCCGACAGGTTGTACCCCTTTTTTACTGGTCTACGGGAGCGAAACAGTTGTTCCCATCGAAATCCAGATCCCGTCGCTCAGGATAGCCGTGACTAGTGAACTGACTCAAGAAAAGAATGACCTGTTAAGGCTCCAAGAGCTGGAAGGATTAGACGAGAAACGCCTCCAAGCTCAACAGCGCATCGCGCTCTACCAAGCACACATTTCCAAAGCTTTCAATCGTAAAGTAAAGGAAAGAGTGTTCAAAGTCGGCGAGCTAGTCCTAGCCTTAAGAAGGCCGATGATTCTTACTCACAGGAGTAAAGGCAAATTCCAGCCCAAGTGGGAAGGCCCTTATGTGATCGAGACAACGTTCTCGAATGGCGCTTACAGGTTATCCCAGCCTAATGGAGGCCTGTTAATGGCTCCTATCAACGGCAAATTCCTGAAAAGATACTATGCTTAAACTCCCCTGCTCGGGTGGAATATAGCAAGGATCTCATATTCTGACAAGACTACTCCTAAAACAAAACTAGTTGGGTCATATCCTATCATGTCTGTACGACCTCTAAATAGATGTGTCCTGCTAAAAAGCCTATCGAGAGTCTATCATGTCCATACTACCTCTGATATTATTCTCGCCTAAAGAAAAGGATTCTGCAACTGTCATTTACATTCCGAAATGACGGGTCCACAAAAAGTCAGAAAAGAGTCACCTTTATTTATTCCCAAAAAGGAAGGCAGAATTACATCTAGGCAAGCAAAAAGGGAAAGGATACATCATGATGGCGGAGTAGTCAGATTGCGGATCAGCTGCTCCAGTGCAGCTATCCTCTCATTCCTAAGAACCAAGGCATCGGCGCGAGCCTGCTCCAGCCGTGCCTCGGGAGTATTCGTAAGGGTTAGATCAGCCTTTACCTGAAGACAGCCCGCACGAGCAGCTTCTGCACGGTCCAAATCCTGCCGCGCTGCGCTCAGACGACCAGCTGCTACCTCTAGACCCGCCAACGATTGAGAAGCCCACTCCTCAGCCCGAGCAAGTTTTTCCTTCAGCTTGGAGGCCCTCGCCGCGTTCCCTTCATGCTCGGTGTGACACTGCGTCTCAACGACAAGAACCTCTTCCACGACAGCTCTTCTTCTATCCATCTCCAGCTTATGCCTCTGGATGGAGTCGTCTAGGCTTTTCAGCTTTGTAGCAAGCCGCGCAGTCATGAGGTCGAACCGAGCCTGGATATCAGCATCGAGGCTGCCCCGAGTCAGCTGCAAGTATTCAGTAATGGGTTGCTCTAACCCATTAACCACCGCCTCCAGAGCGTCAGCTGCCCTAGGATCGCCGAGCTCCCAGATTACCACGATCGAAGCAAGAGAAGTCTTCTTCAGGCGCTCAAAATCTAGACTCTTCGCTAACACCATTGATATCATCATTTTCAAACCGGTGTAGAAGAGGCTGGTATGTTGCTCGGTCAATGCAACTAGATCCGACTGGACGCCGGGAGCGGCCGCAATATCAGCAAGTCCCTCTCCAGGGATAATAGCAGACGAGGTGGCCACAGCCGTCGCATCGATGCATGGCGCGACCGAAGAAGGTGCGGCAATGACGGTCGAAGTCATCGCCACGCTCACAAGAGGCAAGGTCACGACGACGGGTTCATCCTCCTCTTGAGGTGACGAAACTACTCCGGGCGTACTGGCCCCCGAAGCCACTTCCTCATCAAAGTCGAACGCCTCCGTATCATCGTCTGGAGCCCGAGCGGAGCCAGAATGTGCTTCAACGCTATCCCCTGAAAAGAGGACAAGAAAGTTAATATCAGTATGATGATAATCTTTCTAAAGGGAGACATAAAGACGATATTTACCCGGAGCCAACGGCATATACGATGCATCTACACCCGAGGTAGCTAAACCACGCCTTAATGACGCAATACGAATCGTCATGCCTGGAGAAGGAGGTAGGCCGACTGACATCACCGAGAGTTCTGCCAAGCCCTCACCAAGACGCGGTCGAGGTTCATTAGCTGGAATCTCGCCAGGCACGCTCGCTGACACAACGGGAGTTTTACCCGTTGCTGACCTTGAAAAAGATTCTCCCATCTGCCTCGGCCACACTGGCAAACTCGCTCCGCTACCTGGAGCAGCAGCCATGACAGCGACCTCTAGCGAGGATTCTCCGGCGCCGCCGGCCGGAACTGTAGAAGGTCCCTCTCTAAAAGGCGAGGAACCTCCAGCCAAAGAATCATCCCTAATATGGGAAGAGGCAGGCTCACTCCCGGAAGTCTCAACACCAAGAATGCGGAGAGGACGAGCGACCGTCTTCTTCCTCCTCTTACAAAAAGAAACTTCCTTCGGAGCAGAAGCCCGTCGCTTCCCAGAAGAGACTACCAAAGCCCCCGCAGGCGGAGGCACTTCGCACCTCGGCACCGACACCAGAGGCTCATCCGGAGTACCAGACTCCTCGCCCTCATCCGAAGAAACCGAAGGAACATCAACTCTTCCCCCAGGCTTGGGAGAAAACACCCTGAAGCTTCCACGCATGCTAAAATCACGATGGAAGGTGTTAATCGCCACGTAAAACTGGCGTAAGAATGGAGAATGCGGAGCTCCGTGGAGGTTGTAACGACCGGCACGATAAAGCTTGCCCCCGTACAACCCATGAGGAAATACCGCCATCCTCTAGCTCCATCAATGAGTCCGCCCCTGGACCTGAAGCTGGTAACGGCATTGCCCACGTGCAACTGATCGTACCCAAACTGCCTGGCGAACCGACTAGGCAAGTAGGGCTCGAAAAAGCAGTGATCTTCGCTCCTGTACAGCAGATGAGAGGGCCTAATACAGACCAACCAGTTAAAAGCTTCCGGGGAAAGGTCGGTCTTCTCTCCACCTGAATCCTCAAGCCGCACCCCTGATTGATTGCGATGTACGGGGGGGGGGGGGACAGTACAGAGAATCTTCCAGCCATGGCTGAGGTTCAACACCAACCGACAGTCTAAGACTGTGTTCATATTCCAGGAGGAATCCTTGTAATTCAGTAAGAATATATCCCCCGAGCTGCTACCGGAGCCAGGAAACATCACCCGGGGATTGTGGAGGATTAACCATCCCATCAAGTATAGGTATGGTAATTCCACCCTGGGAAAACTCTCACGCCGAGCTTCGTCGACGAGCAACCCTTCAGTTATGGCTCTCAGGCCAGCCTGTATACGGCACACCATGGCGGGAACCAAGCCCAGTCTTGCCCCAAACACCAGGTGCACTGCCGGCCACAGGATGTTCCGGTGAATACGGTCCACGGATGCTGTGCCGGACACTACTACTCAACGCAGCCATATGGAGAGAAAACCAGCCAACTGGGCTTCCTTAGACAGAGGCCGGCGACAGCGCCTCAAGTAACTACAGGCCTTAGTGCCTTCGGGGTACTTTCCTACCCCCTCGACGAGAATCTGATCCGGAGCTGCGGCCTCCTCCATAAGACCCTCGACGACCTGGGCGCTAAGCACGCCCAAACAGTTCACGGGCTCATTTTTGCCCCCCGAGGCTTTCTCCGACTTGGCGGCCCTAGATCGGTGAAAGAAGAGGTAGGACATCCACTTGGTGGTATGAGCCAAATCAGAAGGCTCATTATAAAAAGTGGTGCACGCGAAGTATTGACACATCAGCTCCTGATATACTTCCGCCACCCGAGGGTCCAAATCTCCCAACTCCCAGTTGGTGGGAACGTACTCTTCATATGGGGTATCCCCCATCGGCAGTCTCGAGACAACTGCCATCTCGTGGAGCGCCAATCCCAACTCCCCTAGTGGAGTGGCAAAGGTCCCAGTGAGCGGAATGTACCGCTCCATTAGCGCCAGGAACAAGTTAGGGTTCGGAGGCAACCCGACGCTCGTCGCACTCACAGCGGCATATAGCCCAATAACCTCCAGCTCTCTCTGGAAGTGCTTCAAGGCCCAGTCAACCAGGCATGTCCATCAGGAGTTTGTTGGGACAATCTACCCATTATACCGAGGATTCTCCTTGGGATATACCCTACCTCGTCCCATGAAGTCGTTGCAGAAGGTCGGCAATTGGACCGGCTGGATCACCGAGCTGTCTTCACTCGGGACACTACCCTGGCACAGTCCCCGGAACAACGTCACAAAGCCGGAAGGACGACTGACAAACGACCCCCGGTCAGCTCCTTTGAGATGAAAGATCTTCCCCGGCTTACCGTGAAGATCAGGAGTCAGCATCCACGACATCTTCCTGGGATACGTCGCATGGAAGAAGGCCGAGATGGGATAATCCCTCGGCATCGTTGGCAAATACAAAACCAAATTCCCGGCAGGGAAAACCTAGGACTCCCTCTTGGGCCTCGTCTGGGACTGTTTGTCAATCATGTCCCCAAAGAGGAAAGTCGGCTTTATGTACTGCTCCCCGTCTATGTAGGTCAGGGGCTCGCCATTTATCATGCTCAGCAGCGTCCGCTCACCCTGAACCGATATCAGAAACCCCCTTCCCTCAGGATACTGGGGTCCGGAGATGGAAAATGCCACGTGGGACAGATCCTCCAGGTAGTTCGAGTGCAGCATCCCAGCAGCGGAGCCCATCACCTCGGCCAGTGGAGACTCACCCAAATCAACTGCAAAAGTGCAAGGAAAAGATGTCACTACAAGTCTTGCACGAACATACAGACCGAAGAAACGACAGTCTGTGCTCTACGCAGGATTATGCAAATCTGGCTATTTTATGTCGGCAGTCCTCCCCACAAACGTAAAACTCAAATTTTACGATATACACCAATTTTCGGTAGCCAGAGCTTTTACGCTCAAAACTACAAAAATGTGGAGTCTCTACGCTGGCACATTAGAAATGTGGGCATAAAAGATGAAAATGCCTCCGTGCATCAACTTTCTCCGAAGAGGCCATCAGCACAGAAGATGACCTAGCGCGGTCACGTTCAACGTGTGCGAAGGATTTTTTTCGTCGTTTTTGTCACCCCAAAGGCTCTACCTCTAAGGCCGGGTGCGCTACTCGTCGGCAGGATACTTTGCTCGAAAGGAAGTTCGCCTTGCCCGACCAGAGACTCCCTCGCTGGGGCAGAAGAATGAGAGGAAGAACCTATGCTCTTTCCCTTAGCGGAGGGGGTTTGTTTTGGCGCCATTTCTGAAGACTCGAGGTGCTCGGAGAAGGAACGAAGAAAAACTTGAACAGTCGAAAGCTCTCTTTCACAGAAGACAGATAAAAAGTTTTTCTCTCAAAAAAACTTGGGGTATATATAGTTCGGGTCGACTCCCCGAATCCTCGGACGAACTCCTTGAGACCCTAACAAATCTTGCAAATTAAATAATGGGTTATGATTGGATGCTATGTTAGCCCACTACCCTTGGAAGACGGACTGTCAGCGAATTCGAAAGATTTTTTCGTGCAAAACGTTTCAGCGGGTTCTACGCTAAAGGAGCTTTCTACGCTCGACAGCAACAGATCTACGATTTTACGCTCGCAAGCTATAAGTCTATGGTTTTACGCCCGGATGCCTTTGTGCTCGGTAGCTTTAATGCTCGAGAGGCCACAAACCTACGACTTTACGCTCAGCAGATACCAAATCGACGATCTCACGCTCGGTGGCGCTCAGTTTATGCTCAGAGGCAACAGATCCGCAAACTCCACGCTCGAAGAAATTTTCTTTTCAGGAGCTACAAATCAAACAATTCTACGCTAAAGGAGCTTTCTACGCTCGACGGCTACGAATCTACAGCTTTACGTTCGACAGATATAAGTCTATGGTTTTATGCCCGGATGCCTTTGTGCTCGGTAGCTTTTATGCTTGAGAGGCTACAAACCTACGACTTCACGCTCAGGAACCACAAGTCTACGATTTCACGCTCGATGGTGTTTTTACGCTCAGAGGCTACAAATTGATGATTTCACGCTCCACGACTTTCCGCATATCCAAACAGTCCCCAAGGCGGTCAATTGCAAAAAGTTCACACCGAAGATACTCGTTCTTGACCCAAAGCATCCCAAGTACCCGAAGCATACAAGAGTTCAAATATTGAGAAATTACTCTTCTCGGGTCAATTGGAGGTTCATCCAGACTCCAGTCTGAACACCTCGTCTACCAAGATGGCAAACTCAGTTTTGACAGCCATTCCTCGACCCTGTCCCAAGGGATTTTTGAGAAGTCACTCTTGAAGACGAAGTCTGAACAAAAATTCTGTTCATCAGAAGTTCAGAGCTCTACGCGGTTCCTCGGTCCTAGCAACAGGACAGTTCTAAAATATTCAAAATGCTCTACAGCGTTCTATGGACTATTCGTTATGCGTAAAGGACAGGACCTAGCACTCTTTCTACAGAGTCGGCGTAAAGATTCAGATGTGTTGAAGCTACACATATTCAGACTTCACAGCAATATATGGCAAGACGATCATATGAAGAAGAAGACAATTTTATTAAAGATCAAAATCATGATTACATATGAGGGAAATCCAATCTACAAGGGTTTTCCTTTCATTTTTTGCATGATTACATCTGAGGGAAACTCCGTCGACAAGAGAGTTTCCCGTCATCGTCCGAAGACCACACCGAGAAGCCGCTCTGACAGGGTCTCGCACTGGTGATGGTCTTCCTCTTCTTCCAAGAGGATGATCGGTGGCAGGAGGATACAAAAATGGGCAGATGACCCATCCTCCAAAAGAAGGAAAGCAGGCCAAATCTGCTCTCCTACAGACCACCGCCACTCGAGCCGGTCTGTCTGCCTCTCGTCACCGGAGGCAACGGGAGAAGACAGCGCCTGCAAGCTGTGTGGTCAAAGACGACCCTTTCTCTCTCCTGGGGCAACACCATATAAAGTTGCTGATCATCCCGAGCAAGGGAGGCTAAGATATCCCTCCATGATCCATCATTGCAGTGGACATTTGCTCGAAGACGCCGTCTTTTTCGGCTCCCTACATGCTGGAAGAACATGATCTCCTTCTTCCCCAGGTCGACCCGACGAACTCCGACGATCATCTCTGCATGGTGATGGGAATGTGGTGAGAACAGGTTCACCCCCCAACCTTTTTATAGGCAAAAGAGATCACAGCGGTCCCCAATAAATCTGCCATAAAGTCCGCATCGACCGTTTCAGCGCTCCATTCAGAAACATTTCGAGTTACGAGGGACCGTTCATGCTTCATTCAAAGTGTTTCAAATTCCGAGAAATTTAAAAGCTTTGAAGGGGGTCTTGTAGAAGCATAAAAAATACGGTGAGAAGAGCTACACAGCCTCTTGATGCAGAGCAGCGTAAACGGAGGCCTTTAGAGCCATCAAGCGTGCAACAGAGCTTTCTCCGCTAAAACATGGCATGAAGTATAAGCTCAAAGGACCATCCGCGTAAGTGCAGTACGTCCAGGCCGCTCCAGCGTAAAACAGAGTTCTTCATCGCCTCCATGGCGTAAAACTCAACCGCTCTCAAAGCAACGTTAATGCGTACGAGGAACGCTTCATCTTCCCTAAAATGAACTTGTCAAGTCACGCAGTTAATCTGACCTCTGTCTCCTGACAAAAAGTGCTGTACGGCTACCCAGACGACGGCTGGAAACGATGGCAGACCCCTCGGGACGCACCCCACAATATGATGGCAGATCTTGGCATTTAATGCAGAGGATTTGGTTAAAGCATCACCAAACCGCCGTTTACTGGAGTCCCCTCAGCATAAACCGCTCTTTCGCATACAAGGGAATACGCTGCCCTATTTTACACAGGCAAACATGAGCTGTTTTACGCTCCGCAACAGGCAAACCGCCTGCCACGTCAAAAGCTGCACCTCGTACGGGACTAGAGGCACGTCTCCACGTCTAATTGCACAGAGCGGTGACAGTTTCTCTCAAGGCACGTCTCTGCGATGGGTGCACAGAAGGGCTGCAGACCTTCGAAATACGCCTCCGCATTTAATGCATAAGATGGTAGCAAATCTCTGCAAGAGATTTGATTATATCTCCAAAAGCCATAATTCTGGCTAAGACGTCCACATCAGCACGGTACGCAGCGGCTTCTACGCCCATTCAGGATCTGTGCTCATACGGCTTCTACGCCCACTCAGTCTCTACGACCACTCGACTTCTATGCCTGTTCGGCTTCTATGCCTGCTCGGCTTCTATGCCTACTCGGCTTCTATGCCTGTTCGGCTTCTATGCCTATTCGGCTTCTATGCCTACTTGGCTTCTATGCCATGGTGACAGACATTTGGCTTCTATGCCAACCTCTGCTACACAATGGATACCTACCTACGTGGCTTTTACGCCGTGATCTTAGTAGCAATTGTACGCGTTGTGTCCCCTTAGTTGGACCCGCGTCACATGCTCATTCAAAAGATCATCTATACGTAGGCATTGGTTACTTTAACCGTTGTGTAAAAGGGTGCTGTACTTTCCACTCCTCGGTTGTTACACCGATGGAGTGGTCACTGTCACAAAAACTCTATAAATAGAGACCCCTATCAATGGAGAACAAGGTCGACAATTTGGAAGATCAAACCAGGTCGGAGAATTGGTAAAAAGAGAGAGAGAGAGAGAGAGAGCACCCGAAGCTCAGGCAAAGAGTAGGGATCGACGACTTTGGCATTGTGCGTCCACCCTCTCCTGCAACCTTCGAAGCTGCTTCCTGTCTCCTACGGCACTTCTTCAACATCGTGTGGTCCAAGGGCTAAAGTGATCGACCGCAGATTAGACACCTATAGCAATATCTATCCAGATTAAATAAATTATACTCCTACATCCTCGTATAGGATTACATTGTACAAGTTTGTTTGTAAACAAAAGAAGGCGGGTTCCGTGTAAACCCCCATATCGAATACATTCCTATTCTTTTCGTTTAAATAACCACAAACAGCCTGGGCAACAATGGGAGGAAACATATGCTCAGAGTCATATCCGGATAGAGACAGTAGTTGAGCAAGCTGGCACAGTGGAACCAAAAGTTGGACATGTTGAGAAACCAACCCCTGAGATCCCTATACCCCTAGTAGTACTATCGGTACATGATACCCCGACATTATTAAAGATCCTCTAGGGAATGATGGTTATATAGCAGTATCAGATGGCAGTGCAACAACATCAGTAATTTTAATAATAAGAGTAGACTGCCTTATTGAGTCAGGGTTTACAGATGGCTCTAGAGAGAGAAAAAAGGACTGATTTTGGGCATCAATTAGATTTTTCTGACTTAATATGAGGTACTTTGATGGAAAAGAGGATTCCATCATAGAAGACGCATGGCTGCAAGATATTAGATTATTCTAGCAGCAGCGAAGGTTCCAGCTGATGAACAAGTTGACCAGGTCCAACTGCAGCTTCAAGACCTTGCCTGTGACTGGTGTGAGTCAGTAGAGGTTGGCTTGAGGCATCCTATCTCTTGGGACCATTTCAGGACTCAGTTTTGTGCAAATTATTTTGGAGTCGTCGCACAATATAAGCTTCAGCAGAGGTTTATCAGCCTCAAGTAGGCCAGTAGGACTGAGGACAGATATACAGCAGAATTCTATCGGCTGAGTAGATTCGCTCCAACCATGGTGGCTACAGATTCGGATAGAGAGATTATGTTCCAGCAAGGACTTCATCTAGAGATTCTACAACTGGTAAGGGGCACGACTACCAGACTTATGAGGAACTATTGATAGCAGCTCGGAGGTACGAGCTTACCATGCAGAGGTTATCAGCGAGGACGAGAGGCCAGAAGAGGTCTTATGCTTATAGTGGAGGAGGTGGAGTAGTACCCCGGATGTTATTACCATCCCCTAGTATTCGTATCCATGATTCAGCGAATCAGAGGACAACAGCTTTGAAAGTGACAGCACCAGCTCGGCAGCAGCCGAGGCAGCAACAACAGCAGCGGCGACAGGGAGCACCGATGGGATATACTTACTATGGAAAGAGAGGCCATACTAGAGACGTGTGTGTAAAACCCCTAATTTTAAAAACCATATTAATCTTTTTCATTAATTAATTAATTAATTAATTTGTAGTAATTATGAGCTAATTAGAGAAAATAGAATTTATTTAATTTTTATTTTAGGTGTGTGCATTTAGGGGATTTTTGGAGCAATTATAAATTTTTCCTAATTTATTCCATGTAGGAGATCCTATGGACAGTTGATAGGTTTATTGTATGCACTAATATAATTTTTTCTAGAGTTATATATATATATATATATATATATATATATAAGTTTAATAAATAATAGAAGAAAGAAAAGAAATAGATAAAATAATAAGAAAAAGAATAAGAAAAAAAAAAGAATGTTTATGGATCCAAAACCCAAACCCGTAATTCCTAACCCTACCCGCCCGATTAGCCCAACACCCCCTATTAATGAACGCAGCAGCGGCAGCTTCTCAGACCCGCTGTATCCGTCCCCCCACCCGCGCTCTATCTATATATTTGTATAGTATAGTAAACCCTAACCCTAAATCTAAACTCAATCCCGAGCCCGCCGCCTCCAGCCAGACCGCCGACTGGAGACCAGCCACGCCGTCGTTCACCGCCGGAGCCAGCACAACCGGTCGTGCGATCCCCGCGTGACCGTACACTATGACAGCTGAATTTGAACAGCAACCTAGCTCTGTTCACGACTCATTTTCCGTGCCCTCGCTCGAACAAACTCGATCCCGTCTTCACCGGTACATTCACGACCTATGCCCCTTCCCATATTCCATATTAGTTTATCTTGAACAACACGTAAACCTAGGCAAAAATTGACGCCAAGTCGAGAAAAAATAACCACTTTTAAATTCAGAAATTCTGTTGCGATGACCCATGTTCACGGACTCGTATCTCCAATATAGAAATCAAAATTTAGTTTTTCTTCTTGCTATGCGAAGAACACCTAACCTAGATTAATTTCTGTCATTTACAATATTTTATTTGTTGTTGTATGTAGAATTAAACTAAGTTAAATATCCCAAAAACTTGCTTTTGTAATCTTCCAA
The DNA here is from genome assembly GCA_036927795.1 of Iris macrosiphon. Classification (NCBI taxonomy): domain Eukaryota; kingdom Viridiplantae; phylum Streptophyta; class Magnoliopsida; order Asparagales; family Iridaceae; genus Iris; species Iris macrosiphon. Next base: position 119,956,557 of record JAYESA010000006.1, read on the forward strand.
AACTTGTAATACAGAGCGCGCCCCACCAAACGGGACCGCCTCGTCGTATACCAAGTGCACCGAAAGGTGCGCACGGTATACCCAGATGTGTGGGCTTTTACGAAAACTGATTCGGACGCGTGTGCGAGTCAAAATCAGCCTGTATTCGCAAAAAATCCTCGTATCGTAACTTTTGCAAAACCCCGTGCCATTTAGTACATGCTCATCAGAATGTGACAAAACTTGCGCCACTGGACTCGTGGTATCACGCTGGTCCTGTGACCCAATTTTTATGCAATTCAGAGACAGTTAACCAAGTCGCCTATTGGCGGTCCCCACGGTTAACTTTTTGAGTAAAATTGTGTTCGGCTCACCGGAATCCATATTTGGACATACCGTTGAGTTCGTACTGACTTTTAGAGTTTGTTTTACCTATAATTTATCCTTTTTAGAGACCGTTACCCCTGACACTCTTTTCGGTACAAAGTGGCCCACATGTGGACCCCACTTTGACCCAAAATTACCTTTTGCCCCTATGTCCAAATTGGACGAAAAGGTAGTATTTTCTAGCTATTTCGCTTATTCTGGGAATGTTGGTGATGTCTATTTCAACATCCGGAGATGTTCATTCTGAGGTCGTAGTTTCTGACTCTTGGTGTTGGACGTTATATTTTGCAGCTCTCTTGCCAGGCAAGTATACCTTGCCATTGTAATATTATTTATATTCTATATGTTGTATGCATCTTTATTTTCTGTCTTTAGTTCATATATATTTAACTGTTATATAAAATGCGCACGACGGTGTCATCGTGATTGTTTTTATTATGTTTATGCATTAACCTTGTTTATGAGACCGTCCCATTATCATGAAGCATCATTAGGTTCATTGGCCATGACACAGTTGTTACAAGAGTTGTGAGTCCCATATAGATCACAAACTGCGTACTGGGTTGGCATCCTGTACATATGAGCCGTGCGTTAGGGATAACTTATGTTAGAAACTTTGCATGCAAGAAGACTTAGCAGTTATTAGTGGTTCAGGGACATAGCCTATTATAGTATGGTGGTCCAATCATTGTCCTTGTTTGGTTGCAGGATTGGGCTATTGTACTAAAGATAGGCTATGAATCAAATTGTGTCATGGATGTGACATGCTTAGAGCATGGGGTGGGGAGAACAACAAGTAAGGCGTTTGGGCTCCTTTGCACTTTCCTTTTGTTCGCCCGGACGCTTCGCCGGAGCGACGGGTGGTGATGGCCAGATTTATTACAGGCGGCCTCTGGCGTTCAAAAGACGACATGCTTTTTAGGCCCCTGATTCTCCGATAGAATCATGCTAATCCCATTTATGGCCAGATAGCCCACGTATTGGAAAGTTATTCTCAAACTGTATTCACTTAGACGGTTAGGCGACCCATTGGATATTTATTTTAGTACTTTATCGGCATGCTTCTATGTATCTTGTTATGTCCCTCTGAGGACCTGGTCCCTTTCCAGGTGTAGATGTTCATGAGTATTCGCAGGAGCGCAGATCCAGACTTGCTGCGTATATTTGCGAGGTGGTCTTCTCTTCGAGCCCCGTGATTGTTAGTTGATATTCTTATATTGTGGCTGTTGTGTTGCACTTATATATTCGAGTTGGTAGTGGATTTATTTCCACCCAACTATCATCTTTAGATACTTTGTATCAAGATCTAGTTTCATAGATATTGGTTATTTATTTTATTATATTTAATTTCTGTGAATGAGATTTTGTTATGTCCTGTGACATATATATATACCACTTGTGAATTATTGTTCATTATACAGCGTACGCGTGTGGTATGATTTCCATATATTGGAGTTGCCATATCCATGCGGCTGGCATGCTTACGTGTCCTAGTCCTACGTATTTTGGGACTGGTGTATGACAATGTGTAGGAAAGCCAATGGATTGTGTATGAGGTACGGTAGTCCAGATTATCGAATTTCCAATTGTTCAATGATATAGAGGCTATGAGGGCCAGTCCAACAATTGCCAACACTACCAGTACCTGGGGCAGATTAGCACCGAGGGCCAATGATAGCAGTACGACTATTAGGTCTGCGTTCATTACCGACACAAGCTTATATTTACCAACATCAGCAGAATCAACAGCAGGGCTAGCAGAGGCCAGCACAACGCTTCCAAGTGAGGCCACAACGAGGAACGCAGCAGGGCCAAGGGAAAATATTTACTTTATCCTTGGAAGAAGCTTTAGCATCAGGCGACATGGTGGAAGGTAACATCTATGTCGCATCTTTTCATGTTGTACCATTATTTGATTCGGGTGTAACTCGTTCATTTAAATCTATACGATTTGTGACACGTATTAGATTGGAGTTTGAGGCATAGCTAGGAAGGCTGAACATACTCACTGGTAATGGGATCGTAGAAGTTAGTAGGGTATGTATTGCATGTCCAACATAGTATGTGGTCGTTCATTACCTGCACGGTTGATCGAGTTCCATATGGGTAACTTTGACGTTATTCTAGGCATGAACTGGCTAAAAGACATTCATGCTACGATAGATTGCCATAGGGGTAGGGTATTATTTAGTATCCAGGCACGAAAGACTTCGTCTTTGATATATCTGTGGGAGACCAACATGAAGAGAGGATTGCGGTGGCAGTGATAGTAGAATAATAACTTTTTGAGATAGTCAAGTAGTTTTTAGATGTCTTCCTAGAAGAACTTCCAGGGTTACCCCAGTAAGAGATGTAAAGTTTTGTATAGAATTAATCCCCGGAGCAGGACCAATATCTTATAAGGTTTACCAGATGGTACCATCAAAACTGGATAAGTTGTACCAGCACATACAAGAGTTGAAGGCAAAACAGTTTATCCGAACCAGTGGATCACCTTGGGGAGCGCCAGTAGTTCTAGTAAAGAAGAAGGATGGGTCAACATGGTTATGTATCGACTACAGGAAGCTGAACGCAGTTGTTAGGGTTATATACTAAAAGTATCACTTTGTATTAATTATATTTCCCTATTTTAAATAAGAATCATATGGGAAAATATTTACATGTTGTTTTTGTTATAATGTTAATACAAGTGTATGATATTCTATATTGTAGATAATATGGTGTGCGATGTCACATAGAAGATCATATTATCAGTTTTCTGTGGAATATATAAATAGTTCACAACCTATATGGACTTGGACAATCTATTGGAAATGTTGTGGTGTAATATGGTATTAGTCTATCTTGACTATAGGTTTACACTTGTATACTTTGTGTGTATTAAAAAGGACCACTTGAGATTGTTCTCTTTGTACTGACTACATAAAAAGAACAAACACCTCTATTATTATGGATGCTTATGCTCTTAATCCATATATAATAACAGACATGTATATGCAGTGTGCATTACTTTGACTCATAAAAGAGTAAGATTCATTATGGGTCAATAACCTCTATAAATTGGATAATGACATTGTGTGTATGATGGAATATTGATTATAAAAAAGATCCATGTCCTGATATATCGGGTTGATGATGTCCCCTTAAGAAACTCATAAGGATTGTCATATTAATCCTGCAGGTGGATTATATCTGAAGTAACAAATAATGTTGAGTGGTACTACTTTAGGATAAAAGATGTCGATCAATATAATTGTCAATAACTTAATTTGACTGACGGACATTCGATATCTTAACATGGGAAGACAAACAAGCATATATTAAGAAAGAGCCCATAATCGTAATTTAGGATTAGGAAAGTAGTGCAAAATAGCTCTTTAGTGGACCGAGCTATTGTTAACGGGCCAGGGTTGTGTGTTCGGACTGAACATGGGATACCCAAATCCGTTAGGAGACTTAACCCTAATTTTTTCTCATGGTCCCCGCCATAGCCTATATATATCATCTATTCTCTGGCCGTCATGATAATAAAAAGTAAGCAGCTTTCTCTAAATTTATTTTTTATGTAACAAAAGAAATAGGGTCGGCCAAGGAGAAGAAATATTGGAAGGTCGTCGTCCACATGACGTCTAATCCGAGGAAGGAACATGTGTAGAAGATCTTGGGGTCGTTAATTGATCAAGGTTGCTAAAAACCATCATATTCTTCTCATTACTTTAGATATAATTCGTGAAGCCTAGTTTTCTTCTTTGAAGGATTATATCACGTATTAAACTTGTTAATCTTTTATTGATAGATATGCACACCAATCTGCGGTCCTGGGGATCCCCAGTTCCAGAAATTGGTATCAGAGCTGGTATTGTATCTACGTATAGATTGATAAATACATATTATCAAATAAAACTTGTATTAAAATAGTCGGCAGATGTAGATCTGCTTTAACTTGGTTTTACAGGCATCTTAGATCCAACTATGATGGTCTTTGTGCATGTTTTGTTTCTGTGATTTAAACCCACGGTATGTCATGGTTGTTGTAGTTCATTGATATAATTAAAATTACGAGGCTTGATCGTGCTTATTTCTTTAATTTTCTTTAATCTAGATTATGTGTAAACTCCTTCAGGAGTCATAGGATTGATGTAATTTAAAAGTTTTGATCTATCGTGATAGCGATGGTGGCTGTTTCTGATGTGGGACAAGATGCTATTTTTTAGTAGTCCGGAGGCAGACAAATGATTTTTGATGAAGGAAAAAAGACAACCAAATCTAAAAAAAAATGGTTGGATATTCATTTGAGGTCGAACTCCGAATAACTCTGCGTAGAGCAAGATTCTGGATTCGGCAGTTAAGGAAGAAGCAGGATATATGGCCATAATAGTTGGATATTCATTTTCTCTTTATTTCTATATCTGCTTATTCTGCTATGCATGTTTATTATTCTGTAGATGTTTTCTATAAACTAAGCTCGCATTAATAATGGACAACATGGACATACGTCAACTAGTAAAAAAATTCCTATTATTAAATAACTAAGTGGGAGAGGGAATTTATTTAGTATAAATTCTATGGTCTCCATTACTGGTTTGTAGGTGATGTAATTATACTTGCGTGTTGGCTTTAGTGCCTTCCTCCATATCGTATGAGTATAATTACGGATCACCAGTACATATTTCTTTTGGAATAATTATAAAAAATTATCTAGTGTGTGTTTACTTCTCCATCTGAATAAATACATTACGAACTAATGGACTTAAGTATTAAGTAATGGTGTACACTTAGATACAAATAATGGTATCCTCCCCATCGGAGTCACTACTATTATTTGTAGGAACAAAGACCAACAAATTAATTTTATTTGTTACAAAGTTAGGTTGACATGATAGTAAAATTAATAGGAAAAATATCCTTGGATAAATACTGAATTAGTATACGTCCACACTATCATGGCATATTAAATTCATAGTATTTAAGGTGCTGGTAAACTTTTTATTATTGTTTTGAGAGAATTAATATATTTTTAGTTTAAATTTTTTTGTCCTACATAATTATTATTTATGTGATTCTCAGAATTTTAAAAATGGGTTCATTCAGTCCACTTATGGTGATTCTTAAAGAAAATAAACTTACTGGCCATAATTACATTGACTGGAAACGTATCATGGATATTGTCTTAACTGCTGAAGAGCACAAATATGTACTCCATGAGGAATGTCCTCCTAAGCCAGATGTTAATTCTAATGAAGAGGTTAAAGAGGCTTATAAAAAGTGTATCAAGGCATATGAGATTGCGCGGTGTTACATTCTGCCATCTATGTCAAATGTACTGCAATATCAGCATCAGGCCATGGCCATAGTTTATGATATGATGTACAACCTCAAAAAACTTTTCGGATATCAAAGTTGGGCAACGAGGCAGTTTGCTATAAAGAGTTTGATGAATACGACCATGGCTAAAGGGACGCCAGTAAGGGATAATGTTCTCAAGATGATGGGTCATCTGAATGAGATAGAGATCCTTGGAGCTAAAATTGATGGGAAACCCCATGTCAATATTATTCTCGGGACTCTGCCTAAAAGTTTTGATATATTTTGCCTTAAGTACAACATGCACAAAAGGTTGTACAGTTTGGCAGAACTTACGAAAGAACTACGGGATACTGAGACTCTTATAAGGCAAAATGGTCATATTTATGTTACTGAAAAGACTTCTACTTCTAATCCGAAAGACGGTAAAAAGAAGAATAACATTAAAAAATAAGCAATTTCAGCAAAGAAGGGAATGGGACCTCAAGGCATTGTGAAAATGCCGAAAGGCAAGTATTTCAAGTACAAAGGGTCAGAACATTGGAAGAGTGACTGTCCACTTCTCAAACATGGGAATAAATAAGGTATATCTCATTTACTAATAGTTGAAACATGTTTAGCGGTGTTATCTATCGACAACTGGTGTGTAGATATAGGAGCCACTAATCATGTCTGTAATTTATTGCAGGGGTTCCAGGAACCAGGTGGCTTAGTGATGGAGATATATGCTTGTTTATGGATGACTCTACAAAAGTAGCAGCCATTGCAGTAGGAGATGTTGTTTTATCTTTTGGTAGAAATAAGTCTTGACATTGAGAGATTGTCTTTATGCACATTCACTTAGAAGAAATTTAATTTCTGTTTCTATGCTAGTTAAGATGGATATTCAGTTTATTTTAATGACAATATTGTTATTAGAAAAATAAGCATTTTATCTGTTCTGGTGCATTAATTGATAATTTGTATGTGATTAATCATATTTTACCTATAATGCAACTTATGAAAATGAATAACATATTTTCTAACTTAAATAAGAGAAAAGAACCTTCTTGTATTAACCAAACATATCTTTGGCACATGCGGTTGGGACATATTAATCTTAGAAGGATTCAAAGATTGGTTAAAGATGGACCTTTGAGTTCATTGGAAGTAGAGTCACTTCCAATATGTGAATCCTGCTTGGAAGGTAAAATGACCAAAAGGACTTTCATGGCAAAGGGGTACAGGGCCAAAGATGTGTTAGAATTGGTCATTCTAATTTGTATGGGCCCATGACTGTCCAGGCTAGATATGGCTTTGAATATTTTTTCATATTTATTGACGATTATTCAAGGTATGGATACATTTATTTTAATTCATCGTTAGTCTTAGTGCTTTGAGAAATTCAAAGAGTACAAGGCTGAAAAGGAGAAATATCATAGAAAATATATCAAGTTATTACGTTCAGATCGTAGTGGCGAGTACCTCTTTGGAGAGTCTAGGGACTATTTATCAGAATATGGGATTACATCCTAATTGACTGCACCTGGAATACCATAATAGAATGGTGTATCAGAAAGAAGGAATATGTCTCTTATGTAGATGGTTAGATCAATGATAAATTATTTGGATTTCCCATATTCATTTTGGGGATATGCCTTAGAGACTACAGCTTATATTTTAAACTTGGTACCTTCTAAGTCAGTACCTATTACTCCCATAGAGTTGTAGACCAGGCATAAGCCTAGTCTGAATCATGCTCGAATTTTGGGTAGTCCAGTACATGTACTGAATGGGAAAGCAGATAAGTTGGAATCTCGTACAGAAGCACGCTTGTTTATAGGCTATCAAAGAGGAACAAAATAAGGTTTATTTTATAGTCCTAAGGATCAGAAGGTTATTGTTAGCACTAATGCCCGATTCTTAGAGGAAGACTATGTGATGTACAATAAATCCATGAGTAGAGTTGTTCTAGAAGAATTGAGAGATGAGACACCAAATACTTCAGTACCAACAGTAAAATAGGAGGAACCACAAGTAACTGCACAACGTGTCACAAATGTTACACCATAACCTATAATGCCTTGTCATAGTGGGAGGGTTATTGTTCAACTTGACAGATTCATATTCTTAGGAGGGTCATCAGACTTCGTCCCCAAGGAACAAGATTCTGATCCCTTAACCTATAATGAAGCACTCCAAAATAAAGATGCAGAATCTTGGCAAAATATAACAATATCTTAAATAGAATCTACGGATTCTAATCAAGTCTAGGATCTTATAAAATTATCGACTGGTATAGTTGCCAATGGATGCAGGTAGGTTTACAAGAGAAAAAGAGGATCAGACGGTAAGGCTGAAACCTTTAAAGCTCGGCTTGTTGCGAAAGATTTTACTCAGAAAGAGGGTATTGATTATGAGAAAACATTTTTGTTAGTAGCCATGCTTAAGTCTATCCAGATTTTTTTATCTATTGCAGCTCATCACGATTATGAGATTTGTCAAATGGTTGTCAAGACAACTTTCCTTAATGGAAGTCTTGAGGAGAACATCCACTACTAGAAAAAGCGGTATTAGCGACGTATTTTAGCGACGTCAAAAGAAACGTCGCTATAATATATAAATTAGCGACTCCTTATTAGAACGTCGCTAGACGTCGCTAAATGGCGACATTTAGCGACGTTTAGCAACTTTTATTAAGATTTTAAAAGATAAGTCGCTATAAGTTCAATTAAGGTCGCTAAACGTCGCTAATATGTCTAATTTAGCGACGTTTAGCGACGTATATAGCGACCTTTATATTAAAAATATTTAGCAACGTGTTTAGCGACGTCATTGACGTCGCTAAAATTTAATTTAGTGACATTTTTCTTGGACGTCGCTAAACGTCGCTAAAATTTGGTTAATTAGGTCTCGGTTTTATTTTTCCCCATTTGCTGAAATTTCGAAAAGAAAAAAATTCCCCCCCGCGCTCCGTCGACCCGCTCTACACCGCGACTACTCCCGTAAACCCTACTCTCTCTCTCTCTCTTACAGGACACATGTGACATTGACACAAACACGACACACACACAGACACTGACACAGATACAGATACGGTACATAGACACACTGAGACAGACACTGATCAGGACCTAGGGTTAGGGTTAGGGTTAGGTTTGTTGACATGGGGTTAAGGTTAGGGTTAGGGTAAGGGCCGACTGGCCCAAGTCGATGAGAGAGGTAACAGCAACAGTGAGCACTGCTTACTAGCAGTGAGCAGGGGGAGACTTGAGGCACATCAGCCCAATGTGCAACAGGTAACTTGGGGAGGCACTGCACAGCTGAACATAGTGTGCATTAAGGTTTAGGTACATTGTAGTTGGTTGTTAGCTTCTGCAGGCAGGTGTGAGGGGGTCCTAATACAGTGTAAACACTGCATCCTTGTGCAGCAACTTACTGAGCTAGTCAGCAACTAGTGCAAGGCAGGATGTGGATGTGTTTGAGATGGGGTTTGAACTCGTATGATTTGAAGGACATGAGGGCAAGTGTCAGATATAACACCAATATCTGAGAGAAGATTGGGTATTCATAGTGATACTATAATGCACACATGAGTGTGTGGCTCGGGATAAGGGGTAATCAAATATTGAGGAAGAAGGTAAGCAGTAGCAGTGGGTGACTGATTTAAAGAGGTGTATTAGTCAGGTGTTTGAGTGAATATATGTGTTGAAGAGAATAAGTAATAGGTGTGAAGGTTGAGCATTCATGTAGGTGTATCCCAGATCTGGGAGTATAGATGGAGTGTTTATATGAGTATAGATGGAGTGTTTATATGAAGTATAGAATTTAGAGTACTTAATAGGTGTTGTTGGTACCAGGTGAGTTTTGATTACAGAATTCTTAAGAGTGTATGTGTGTATCAGTGTACCAGTTTGGGGGGTTAGGTTTTTTTACTAAAGGGAGTGCAGTAATCTGCCGATAAATGTGAGTGAGTACAGTCACAATGCATGGGGTTATCCATTTCATAGAGCAATAGCCCGTGTACTTGGGAAACTTTTGATGCAAAAATTGTTCAAGCACCAGGTGCCTTAGTGCAATGCCATGACTGCTTTTCCCATAACGGACACTGACCTAGGAGTGTGGTTGGGGGCAGCTGCAGTTCTATAGTATGACACACTATTTGTAGTGTGTTGACTGCACACTTATAGTGCAGTTCATAGTACTATGGGGTTGGGGGCAGCTGCAGTTTTGATAAATGAAAATATGTATTATATCAGTTATGATTTTTATAGTACGGTTAATTTTGCATGTAATGATTTATATGATACATACTATCAATTTTACAGAAGTTTCTAGAAATGGATATGAATTACTATCTGCGTCATCGTTCGTGGATGTACAACCGTCATTCTGATGACATGTGCGGTGTGCGGGATGAATTCATTGAGGGTGTACAACAGTTCCTGCAGTTCGCAAAGGCGTTCCCTCAATACATGGACGGTACCAAAATTAAGTGTCCGTGTGTGAGATATCGCAACAGAAAATATCATCCTGAAGTGGAAGTTACATATCATTTATACTCGAAGGGCTTTACGCCAAATTACTATCAGTGGACCGCGCACGGAGAACTTGTATCTCTAGCATCGGAGTCGGAGCCCTATATGGAGCCGTATATGGATATTCAAGACCACGATGCTTACGACGACGGATTGGTTAACATGGTTTATGATGCGGCGGGGCCTAGTTTCAATCCTGACAATTATGATACGGCGGGACCTAGTTTCAATCCGAACAATTATGATGCAGCTGAGGAGGCACCGAATGCCGATGCTGCAAAGTTTATGGAGTTGCTTGAGAATGCAAGGACTCCACTATATCTTGGTTGTGAGGATCATTCACTGTTGGAGGTGGTTACAAGATTATTGAGCATCAAGTCCGATTTTAACATGTCGCAAGAATGCTATAATCGACTGCTCGATTTGATTATAGAGATCTTGCCCGAGGGTGCAAAGTTGCCTAAAGACTTCTATCGATCTAAGAGGATGGTGAGATTGCTTTGGATGGGATACGAGAAAATCATTCACGTACGATGTTTCTAGAAAGCAGAATTTTCAGATGAGGGCAGAACTTATGTGGACCATCAACGACTTTTCGGCCTATGGAATGTTATCGGGATGGAGCACCCATGGTCGTCTTTCATGTCCGTATTGCATGGACCATTCTCAGGCTTTCCGTTTGAAACACGGAGGCAAACCGTGCTTCTTCGATTGTCATCGACAATTTTTGCCGAAGGATCATCCGTACCGGAGGAATCGGAATGCTTTTCGTGTGAGAGTTGTGGAGAAGGCCAATCCACCGCCAAGGTGGCCCGGATGCACGATATGGGAAGAGGTAAAAGATTTACCAAGTGCTATCCAAGAGCCTGCTAAGGGGTACAAGTGTGATGGATTTGGTCGCACCCATAACTGGACGAAGAGGAGTATATTCTGGGATCTGCCATATTGGAGCACCAATCTGATCAGACATAACCTTGATGTCATGCATATCGAGAAGAATGTGTTTGATAACATAATTAATACTGTAATGGATGTAAAGAGGAAGACGAAAGATAATCCGAAGGCGAGGTTGGACTTAGAAGACATATGTAGACGTCCTGTATTGCATTTGATAGAGGAGGGGAATGGAAAGTTAAAGCAACCTAAGTCAGTTTTCTCACTAGATAAAGAGGATAAAGGTAGACTTTGTAGGTGGATTCAGGGTCTAAAGTTTACAGACGGGTACGTATCGAACTTGAAAAGATGCGTTGACCTCAAGGAGAACAAACTAGTAGGTATGAAGAGCCACGATTGTCACGTATTCATGGAGAGGTTAATTCCGATTGCATTTCGGGAATTCTTACCACAGGTCGTTTGGGACCCATTGACAGAGCTGAGCATATTCTTCAGAGATCTTTGTTGTACTAAGTTGCTCGTCGATCGTCTAGAAAAGCAAGAGAGGGATATTGCGGTAACACTATGTAAGCTCGAGAAGGTATTTTCTCCTGGATTCTTCGACTCTATGGAGCATTTGCCAATTCATCTTTCCTATGAGGCACGTGTTGGTGGTCCTGTCGGTTATCGATGGATGTACCCCTTCGAGCGTCATCTGAATCACCTATAGAGAAAGGTAAAAAATAAGGCACGGGTTGAAGGCTCTATTTGTGAAGCTTATGTTCTCGAGGAGATTACAAACTTTTGCTCGACGTATTTCAAACCGCATGTTGCTACTAATAGGACGAAAGCTCCCAGAAATAACGACGCATATCAGGAATCTAATGATGCAATACTCAAAGTATTCAATGCATCCGGAAAGCCCTCGGGAAAAATGAAGAAGAGATATTTGAATGACGATGAGCTAAGGGCTTCTCAATTGTATATATTACTCAATTGCGATGAGGATGAAGTGGAGAAGCTAGAGGGGTAAGTAATTAATACGTCCACGTTTACATAATCTCAATGTAATAGTATAAGATACTATTATGCTACTAATCAGCAGTTGCTTCATTGTTTTTCAGCACATATAATGATGAGTTGAGGTCGGTTAGACCCTACATAACAGACGAAGAAGTAGAACAAGATATGAGATGCCATTTTCCTTCTTGATTGAGCGCATATGTAAGATGCTTGGTAATTACTTTTTATTTCTGCACTTGCAAAACAAAAAACTTACTATCACTACTTTGGTATTTAGGTCGATCGTCTAATATCACCCGAGACTGAATCTATTAGGAGTCTAGCCAAGGGACCAATTACTGCCGTAAAAATATGGCCAAGTTTCTGTGTGAATGGGTTCAGGTTCAAGTCAACAAATGCTCCTATCAGAGACAGCTTTCTGGATCTTGATTCCACGAAAAATAGTGGTTTGTGTATCAAATCTTCAAACTACAAAGACGTCAATCCGGGCAATGATTTTTTTGGCATCTTACGAGAGATTGTGGAGTTGACATATAATTATGGCCCAGAACCTGCTAATATCGTGCTATTCAGGTGTGAATGGTTCGATCCGATTCAAGATCAAGGTTGGAAAATTGACAAGCATGGCCTTGTGGATATAAACTACAAGCGTAGATATCAAGGCTACGAACCATTTGTCCTATCAAGTCAGGCTCAGCTCGTGTACTTCACAACTTATCCTAGACGGGGGACAGCGAGGTCGGATTGGTGGGCAGTATGCAAGACTAAAGCTAGAAATACCTTTGACATTGACGAAATAGCTTATCAGGAGGACGATCTACCTCTTGTAACAAATATTATAGATGTGGACTCAACGGAAGTTACTCATTACACGAGTAATAATGTAGAAGATGTAGAATTATCCGAAGAGGACGACGAAGTAGATGAAAGTGAAGACGAGGAAGAGGAAGAGCAGGACGAGGAAGGCGAACAAGATGAATTTTCTGAAGATGATTGAAAATATAAAATATTGTATATAGAATGTAACTATATTTAGACTGTAAATATTGCATGTAGAAGTAGATAAGTAGATGTTGACATTAACGAATATATGTATTATATTTTGACTGTATAATGCTTTGAGATATGTATCACATTTCGACTGTAGAATATAGTATATATTTGTGTTTCTCTATATTCATCATATGTTGTTATCAGATATGACAGGACGACGCGGAGGATTCGACAGGTCCCGAGGTAGACAGAGTGCCACTCCGGTACTGCCTACTGTTGGTTCCGGATCATCGTCGCCCAGTACTCCAGTATATCGATCAGTAACTTCTCCAACTGCGACGACGTTGCGTGGCATCACTCCGGGGACGAGTAGTTCCAGGCGTGATAGTACTCCCTCGTCCAGCGTTCCTCCTGCTGACGGAACCATGGAGACAGATGAGCATGTAGAGGAGGTCATGCCGACGTTGTCCCAGCATCAGCAAGATCCTCCATGCGCACCACCGGAGGAGACGAGGACAAAGATTTGGGCCGACGGTACAAAGTAAGTCAATTAGATGGTTTAGTATATATTTGTGTTTCTCTTTATTCATCGTATATTGACTTTTTCAGTAATCTAAATTATTATCTCTGTATAGATATCGCCCATCGTCGGTTCAGAGACGCCTGGGCCAATTTCTAAGGAACAACTACGGTGGCCCTTGGATCAACTACTCTGAGGCTCCGGAGGAGAGGAAGGCGTTCTGGTTTACGCACTTCCAGGTAAAAGTATATTAAATAAATTCTCTAATTTATGCATTTTTGTGATGCTAACATAATGAATTATTTATTGTAGCAAACGTATTTTTATCCTCCGTACCGGGCCGAGTTGATCGAGCGGCTCTTTCCTACCGTTGCCGCCAAGCTTATCCGAGATGCTCTGGATGACCAAAAGGCTCGTGATCGTGCTGGAAAACCGATCCAAGGTTGGATCACGCCTGAGCAGTGGACTGCGATGAGGGCTAGATTCGACGATCCGACCTACAAGGAAAGGTCTAAGAAGGCCAAGGCGGCTAGGCAGAATGTTGCCAAGTGGTGTGGTGGCTCGATTCCGATGACGGAACATTTCTGTCGTTTGGTATGTTTTTTCTTTTAAAATATATTATTTTAATATAAGTACCATAAAATGGTACTTGGAAAAAATATTTAAGTTTAGTAATAAAAAATATATTTTTAACAGGTACAGAGGGGTGAGGATGCAAAAATGGTGACCGTCTTCTTGGCCACCCATCGCAAGGACGGAAATCTCATTGATGAGAGGGCCTCACAGACCTATGTAAGTATTACTTTACTTTGTGTTTATTTTAATATAACTTAGGCAATTATTGAGTTTCCAAACCTTTTCTAGGCCGAGTATCTTAGGCTTCGTGAGCGGGCGACTGCTAGTGCACCTACACCTGGAGAGGCTGGTGCTTCGTCGCAGCCCGGTCCATCTCCGTCGGCGGACGACCTATGGGTGACCGCAGCTGGTGGTCTCTAGAGGGGTACGTACTACGGTACGGGCTCCTATGGCGTCCTGGTTGCGACGCAGTCATCTAGGGCCTCCCCGACAGCTGCGCATTCCACACACCCCTCGCAGTCGCAGCCTTCGCAGTCGTCGGCCAGAGTCCAGGAGGCCGCCCAGGAGGCCGTTGACCGTCAGATTGCGTCTCTCCGTGACGACTTGCTGTGAAGTATGGAGGACCAGTTATGGTCCCAGCCGCAGGCGGACGATCCGATGCTCATCGCACGATTGGATATGCTCTACCGCAGCATGACTGAGCTACGAAAATTGACAAATAATATTAGAGCCTCCAATGATCGCAACATCATGGAGCTGCAGGCGTCACAGCTATCGATGGGCAAGAAGCTGACGAGGATGCAGGATTCAATGGGTGATAGCAGTACGAGGCTGTTATCTACCCTGGATTCTTACAACCAGCGACTCGCAGACTTGGAGCGGGCATGGCCTCCACCGACGTCACTGCCTTCTCCATCGATATCGGTGTCGATTCCACGGGACGAGTATGAGGAGTTCTTATCCTTCAAGCGCGCCGGTGGTCAGCCTCCTACAGATCCGTAGTAGTATAGTTATTTTTATTATTATTTATGAATTATTGATACTTCAACAATAGACATGATGTATGATGCTTCTTGTGGTCTTTAATTTTTTTAGTTAATTTAATTGGATTATATAGTTATCCACATTTAATTGGATTGATACTTCTTATGGTCTTTAATTTAATTGGATTATATAGTTAACTAGATTGAATTATGTTGGTGTGTATGATGAAGATGATGTAAAACTGCAGAGAATCACCAATGTTTGCTTCTGGACACTATTTTTTTTTTAAAAATTAGTGACGTTATTAGCGACGTTTAGCGACGTTTAGTGACGTTAAGTTACGACGCTAAATACGTCGCTAATTAGCGATGCTGTAAAATGTCACTAAGGACGTCGCTAATGACGTCGCTAAACGTCGCCAATTGCTGACATGGCAGTATAGCCAGGTCATTAAAGACGTCGGTGTAACGTCGCGATAGACGTCGCTAATCAGCGACGTTTAGCGACTTTTCTGAACGTCGTTATTTAGTGACTCGGCGTCGCAAAACGTCGCTAAATTTAGCGACACATTAAAGTCGCTAAAAACGTCGGCATAGCGACATTTTTTGTTTTAGCGACTTGGTGTTTTCCGACTGCTTTAAAACATCGCTAATTACGTCGCTAAACCTAATTAGCGACGATTTTTGGTTATTTAGCGACGTTTTTAGACGTCGCTAATTTGACTTTTTCTGGTAGTGATCTATATGAAGCAACCAGATGGGTTAATTGAAAAGGGCAAAGCGCATCCTGTTTGTAAGCTCAAGAAGTCCTTTTATGGACTTAAGCAAGCTTCTAGATCTTGAAATATCTATTTTGATCAAGTGATAAAATTTTATGGATTTGATCAAGGTCCGGATGAAGCATGTGTATACAAAAAGTCTGACAAAAATGTAGTGGTATTCCTAGTACTTTACGTGGATGACATCTTGCTCAATGGAAACAATGTGAATGTGTTATCTAATATAAGGGTATAGTTATCCAAGAAGTTTGATATGAAGGACTTTGGAGAAGTAGGTCACATCCTTGGGATCAAAATTCTACGAGATCGCAAGAAAATAATGTTAGGCTTATCCCAAGCTACCTATATCAATATTATACTAACTCGTGTTAGCATGCAAAATTCTTAGAAAGGTTTCTTACCTTTTAGACAAGGAATTGCTCTATCAAAGAAGCAGTAACTGAGGAAATCTAAAGAGATAGAGGACATAAAAGTGGTTCCTTATCCTTCGGTTATAGGAAGCTTAATATATGTAATGCTATGTACGAGACCAGATATCTGCTTTGTCGTTGGCATGGTTAGCAGATATCAGTCTAACCCAGGACAAGATCACTGGACTGCGGTAAAGCATATTTTGAAGTACTTGAAAAGGACTAAAGATTATATGCTAGTTTATCATGAAGATAGTTTAGTGCCCTTGGGGTATACAGACTCAAATTTTTAGTCAGATTAGGATGCCATAAAATCTACATCAAGTTATGTATTTACTTTAGAAGGTGGAGCCATAGTATGGAGGAGCATCAAGGAAAAATATATTGTCGATTGTACCATGGAAGCCGAGTATGTGGCAACCTCTGAGGCAGCCAAAGAAGAGGTTTGGCTAGGAAACTTTCTATTGGATGTGGTACCTAGTTTGCCTAAGACTATTACACTTTATTGTGATAATATTGGTGCAGTTTCAAACTGGAAGGAACCACGAGACCATAAGACAAGTAAACACGTTGAGCCCAAGTGCCACCTGATATAAAATTTTATAAAGAGAGAAGAAGTTGCTGTGATCTAGATAGCATCAACAAACAACCTAGCTGATCCCTTTACAAAAAGCTTACCAGCTAAGGCTTTCAATAGTTATTTTGAGAAAATGTGAGTCAGATGCGTAGCAGCATGGCTTTAAGTATAAGTGGAAGATTTGTAAAAGTATACTAAAAAACAATGCTTTGAGTATAAGTGGGAGGTTGTTAGGGTTATATACTAAAAGTATCACTTTGTATTAACTATATTTCCTTATTTTTAAATGAGAATCATATGGGCAAATATTTGCATGTTATATTTGTTATAATGCTAATAGAAGTGTCTAATATTCTATATTATATATAATATGGTATTTGGTGTCACATAGAAGATCATATTATAAGTTTTTTATGGAATATATAAATAGTTCACAACCTAGATGGACTTGGACAAACCATTGGAAATGTTGTGGTGCAATATGGTATTAGTCTATCTTGACTATAGGTTTACACTAGTATACTTTGTGTGTATTGAACAGGACCACTTGAGGTTGTTCTCTTTGTACTGACTACATAAGAGAACAAACACCTACGTTATTATGGATGCTTTTGCTCTTAATCCGGATATAATAACAGACATGTATATGCAATATGCATTAATTTGCCTTATAAAATAGTGAGATTCATTATGGGTCAATAACCTCTATGAATTGGGTAATAACATTGTGTGTATGATGGACTGTTGATTATAAAAGGAATCAATGTCCCAATATATCATTTTGATGGTGTCCCCTTAAAAAACTCATAAGGATCGATGGACATTCGATATCTTAACATGGGAAGACAAACAAGCATAAAAAAGAAGTAGCCCATAATAGTAATTGGGATTAGAAAGGTAGGCAACAATAGCTATTTAGTGGACCGAGCTATTGTTAACTATACCAGAACGTAGAATAGCTGAATGCAAAGAAGTTTATCCGAACCAGTGGATCACCTTGTAGAGAGCCAGTAGTTCTAGTAAAGAAGAAGGATGGGTCAACATGGCTGTGTATCGACTGCAGGAAGCTAAACGCAGTGACAGTGAAGAGCAAGTACCCGTTACCAAGAACCGATGATTTGTTTGTTCAATTGAGAAAAGCTAGGGTTTTCTTCAAGATCGACCTTCGGTCAGGATATCATCAAGTAAGAGTTTAGGATCAAGACATACCTAAGACAATATTTAGGTCACGATATGGGCATTACGAATTCTTAGTTATGCCATTCAGAATTATAAATGCTCCGACAATTTTTATGGATCTGATGAACCACATCTTCATGCCATACCTAGATCAGTTCATGGTAGATTTTATAGAAGATATTCTCGTCTACTCCAGTAGCGAAGAGGAGCACGAAGAGCATCTTCAAAAGGGCTTACAGATTTTGAGAGAACACCAGTTGTATGCAAAGCTCAGCAAGTGCGAGTTTTGGTTAGATCATGTATTGTTCTTGGGACATATTATCTCTAGAGCAAGAGTGGCAGTAGATTCGAAGAAGGTTGAGGACGTAGAAAGTTGGCTAGTTCCTAAGACGGTAGCTGAAGTACGTAGTTTTATGGGATTGACAGGATAGTATAGGAGGTTCATAGCAGACTTTCTAAGGATTTTAACACCATTGACCCATTTGACGCACAAGGAGGCTAAGTTTAATTGGTCAACAGAGTGTCAGACAACCTTCAAAGAATTGAAGAAGTGACAGATTTTGATACCGATTCTTATGCTTCTAGTTGGTTCTGGAGGGTTTATAGTACATTATGATACATCTGGCAAGGAACTATGTTGTATTAATGCAACATAGAAGAGTAATAGCTTATGCATCTCAGCAACTTCGAGATGATGAGAAAAACTATCCCACACACGATTTGGAGTTGGCGACAGTGGTGTCATGCCCCAGTACCAGAATACGGAGATGGGCATGGCCGAATCCCCCGTACAAGGTACTATACGTCATACGACGATCACAACTATAACTAGACAAGGGAGTACATATTATAAGAAAGTCAATAGGGTCACACAACACATCCATTGTCTTAATCAGTCAAGCAAGAACAATAAACATATGACATATATGACAAGGAAGTAAGGCATCCCAAATGCCCTACCACAATATTCTGGAAACCAACTGTACAAAAATGAGAAAGCTGGCAGAGTATCAAAAGTACATAACTATGACCTGCTGCTGTCTGATTAATTACAATCATGTACAGGAAACTAAATATCTAGATCTTAAGGCTAACAAGTGTCATTGGCTAAACGTCCAAAATAAGTAAAGTGTGCAATAACGAGCATGGAAGAAGAAACCCACTCGTTCCCTACAACGGCCATCTACCTAGTGTATGCCATTATTCAGGGGATAGTATGCATAATCCTCGGGTGTTGGCTCTAAACCTAGCCATGCAAAACCAGTGGGTTTAGACCCCAAATAGCAAGTACCATAAAGGAAGTACGAATGAAGAAACAAAACCAGATTATATATATATATATAGTTTTGTCTTGTAGTTTCGGTCCATAGTTTATTATGCCACAATAATCTAATCCTACAACCAAACAAGGACAAGGGTTAGACCATCGCACCATGATAGTCCATGTCCCTAGACTATTTGACAGCAGATACAATACACAAACAAGCTCAGTTACCTAATCATCCAATCAATTATACGGCTTACTAGATGGACTCTTGTCACGCCCCAGTCCCAAAATATGTAGGACTAGGAACATGTAAGCATGCCAGCCGCATGTATATGGCAACATCAATATATGGAAACCATAACACATGCGTACATTGTAATATGAATAATAATTTACAAGTGGTATAAATTTATCATAAATCATAGGGCATAACTAAATCTCATCCAAAAAAATCAATATAAATAAATAACCAATAACTATGTAACTAAATCTTAATGTGAGTATCAAGGGATGATAGTCGGGTGGAAACAAATCCACTGCCAAACTAGAATATAAAAGAAATAATATATATACATCAACTAACAATCAATGTGACTCGAAGAGAAGACCTCCTCGAAATATAAGTAGCTAGTCCGGATCCGCGCTCCTGCTAATACTCATGAACATCTACACCTGGAAAGAGAACATATCCTCAGAGGGACATAACAAGATACATAAAAGCATGCCAATAAAGTACTAAAATAATATCCAATGGGTCACCTAACTATCTATGTAAATGCAGTTTGAGAATAACTTTTCAACAAGTGGGCTATCTGGCCAAAATGGGATTGGCATAATTCTCTCGGAGATTCAGGGGCCTACAAAGCATGTCTTTTGAATGACAGAGGTCGCCTGATAATATATAATATATAGTGGTCATCATGACCGCGCATCTCTGGTAGAGCGTACGGGTTACACAAGGAAAGTGCAAAGGAGCCCAAATACCTTACTTGTTGTTCTCCTCACCCCATGCTTTAAGCATATCACATTTATGACACGATAATACCTCTAATAACTGCCAAGTCTTCTAGCATACAAAGTTTTTATCGGCAGTTATCCCTAACGCATGTCCCATACGTACAGGAGTCCAAACCCTGCACGCGAGTCCGTGATCTATATGAGACTCACACTTATGTAACAGATGTGTCACGGCCAATGAAACCTAATAATGTCTCATGATAATGGGGTGGTCTCATAAACTAGGTCATATGCATATACATAATAAAAATAGAATATGACATCACCGTCGTTGCACCCAAGTTTCCTTGGACGCTCAGTTTATATAGCAGTTAAAATATATGAACTAAATGACAGAAATAAAATGCATGCATTATATAGAATATAAATTACAGTACAATGGCAATGTATACTTGCCTGACAAAAAAGCTGTGTAGTACCAATAACCTGCTCCTGAAGTCTCGCAGAATAATCCGATAGCCTATATAGATATAATATAATACAATACAACATCAGCCATTACACTAGCACATACACAACCATAATTATACTGGACTCAGAGGGTACGCTAGGGGTGACACTGGTCAACAGCATGGTCAATATGCGTCTAATTATGCGGGTGTCACGTCTTCAAATGCTGTATCAAAATTAGACAGTCAACTAACATGTGTCTAAACTAGTACGTTAATGTACACAAGGCGGTCAATTTGTAATCCTCAGGGTCACATGGTCAATACGGGGTATCCGTAATTATACTAGGGTCATGTAGTATATATATACATACGTCATAACTATTACTAGCATATAATTACTTATAAAATATATCCATATATATATATATATATATATATATATATATATCAATTTAATTATAATACGCTTATGTGTACGCATACAAGTCATTGGGTTCACCGACACGGTCTGAAACCAACCAACTAAACTGAACCAATATGCTAACCTAGATGTTATTCACACAAACACGCATACACAATATGAAAGGGGATGGACAGGTTCGAACCTCGGGGTTAGCGTGTATGCACGGGAATCGGGGGTAACTGCTGCAGGTCATCTTAGGCGAGGGTAACGGGTCCACGATGACGACGATGATGGTGATGATGATGACGAAGGTGTTGATGATTATGATGATGAGGGTAATGATGGTTGTGATGATGAGATGATGAGGGTAATAATGATTATGATGATTAGAGTGATGATGATTGGATGATGATGATGATTAAAGGGGACGAGGCTGCTCCGGCCAGGGGGACTCCAGCGAGCCGAGAAGGAGGACAGGAAGTCGAAGGGTGCTGCACCGTCCGGTTCAGGCGGTGATGGTTGTAATGGTGGTGTTGATGGTAGTGGTCCGGCGAGGTCAGGATGAAGGGGAGACCGGAGAGGAGTCGAGCGGGTCGAGGGGAGGTTGAAGATGGAGGTGATGAGGATCCGTCTCCGGCGAGTTCGGGTGGCCGCGGGGAAGTCTGCAGGAGGTTCCGATCGGGTTCCAGGGAAAAAGAAGATGGGCAGGAGAATGGAGGGGTGTGGAATGCCGGCGGGATGGGGCTCGGCTGCTGTCATCAACGAGGCTGAAAGAAGGATGGCCAGCGGGTTGTGGGGTTGTCAGTGCGGCTCGGCGGTCGAGATCCGGGCTCCGACGAGGTTGGTCGACTCAGCGGGGTCGGGAGAAAGGAGATGGAGGCTGGTGTTAAAGGTGGTGGTGTGGGGAGTCGATGATGGGAGAGGGAGAGGTGGTCCAGTCGAGTTCAGGGGGTCGACGGGGAGCGTCGGCGGGATGGAGCTGCTCCGGCCGGCTGAGGCCAAGCGAGAGAAAGGGGATAATGAACAGTAGGGAGGTCGGCTACGTATAGGTATAGGTATAGGTTTAGAAAATAAAGAAAAAGAAATTAAAGGTTGTATATATACATATAGAATTTGGGTTGGGTGTTGACTTAGAAAATTAGGCCGGTCAACCCCTCTTTGGAATTGGGCTTTGGCTTCACATGGAGATGTTTGGAGGGCTAGGATGGCATTATTTAAAATGCATGGCTAGGATTAGATGAGGGGTGATGTTGTGTTGCACATTCCAAAAATTATAGGGAAAATTTATATAAAGGAAAAAAAGGTTTCTTCATGTGTTGTGTCTAATGGTGTGGACACCTTAATGCACTTTTATATAAAAGTGCCCAGCAATTGGAAAATTAAACAAAGATGGAAATTAGATTAAATTAATTAAAATTAATGCAAAATGTGTTATAAAATAAATTAGAAGTACATGGGACTAAAATTAGGTGGGACACAAGTGTCATGGACATAGAGGGCTCAAAATAGAATATTATTATAAATTAGGTTACACAAAATGGGTCAAGATTGTGTCCCCAATTTCGATTGGAATGCACACAGATACAAAGTTAAATATTTTTAGAATTAGGAATAAATGTCTGTAATGAATATTGTGCGACTAAAATATAGCACAAGATAGCATAATTATAAGTTACACAAATGTCAGAATGGAAGACGGGCACGTCTAGGACAAGGGTATAAATTTGTAGGAAGGCAATGGCTAGTGTAGTGCTCCAATTATCGAAGCTACGGTAAGGTGCACTAAGTGATATAAATATTACAAAATTATCTAAAACACCGTATTTTATTTCTAATTAGATTCAAACTAGTCCTAGTCTCACTATCTAAGCCAAGTAGGCCTAATTTTGGGTGATGGGGTTTACAAGTCTGGGTTATCCTAGAGATATTATGCATATAGGAATCCTCAGATCAAACCGGGTACTAGCAGGGTTAGTCGAGCCATAAATCGTCGTTTAGCACATAGTATTGTGCATCAGTCCCTCGTAAGGCCACCATGCTAAGATCACGTAGAACATATAGTATAATATAATAGTCGAATATTGCCATCCACTAATGAGGACTTATACAATATCCATGGGGACTAGCCTGTATACCCCAATTCAGATTACTAGAGGTGGATACTTAGGCATGATCTCAAGATTCTATTTCCTCCTAATGCTCTACAAGTTTAGTTGCATAGTTAATCCTATTGTTAACTGGAATCACATGGCGTGGTCATATGGTATTCCCTTTATATGACGTACCATAGTATGGCCACGCTATATACGAATCTACTTTGTCACTTGATAGTTCAGTTTAGATTCACCCCAGCGTGATGCAACAATCAACAGATCCTAGCCACGCTTGGTCATTGACTAACCCTTATGTCCATTCTGAAGATTAAGTTATATCATATGTCACATAGCGCATAGGTAACCGCAGTATAAATATGTAATATAATCACGTAGGAACATATAGTACGTAGTAAGTATATCAGCACGGATACAAGTGGTCGGATCATGGCGCATAGATGGGTCTAATACTCTTATGGTCATCAAAGTCACACATACATCCCATAAAGTCTAAAGGAACATTCAACAAAACCAGTTCAATAAAGCGTGTGCAAGGGGTCGCATGCGCGCATAAGGATCAAGGCCACATGGGGATCAACTGCCGCATAGAATCAGTTGCCGCATAGAAAGTCAGGCCGCATAGCCACATAGGTCACATGGTTGTATGGTCGCTGACCACGGTATGGTCGCTGACCGCAGAAGTCGCATGAGCTCAAGGCCGCATGGCTGCATGAGTTCAAACCTCATGGCCGCATAAGTTCAGGCCGCATGGCCGCATGGTCGCTTGATTTCAGATCGCATGGCCGTATAGATCTCTCAGCCGTATAGGAAGTCATCTTTTTCAGGCAGCAAGTTCAGCCATGGCGAGAACTCCAAAAATCAAAAAAATATTTTTTTATAAAAACTTTATTTTAACTCTTAATTGAGTGAACCAAAAGCCAAAATGCTCAAAATAAAGTGCTCCATCCATCCTAAAAACTATTTTTCTAAAATACCATATTTTAGTAGATCAAAACCATAAAAACTCAAGAAACCCATAAAACCCTAAGTTAGGAAAGTAGATCTACACAAATCTACCCATCAAAACCAAAAGCTCCAATTACTAAAAGTGTTTATAATCATCATGAGCACATAATAGACTAATAAAATGCAAAAAAAAACAAGAATCGAAAATTAAGAGATTTCTTCATGTGGTGCAAGGTGTAGGCCTAAATGAAGGAAACAGAGAAAATAGAGAGAATGAAGGAAGAGAGAGAAAGATGTTGGATTTTATAGTTAGGATTTGAGGTTTAGACCATGGGTTCAAATCATGAATGAACCAACCCAACAATTAAACCATGGGTCTAATTGAACCAAAGAATGGTCTAGTCTTCATGCATGCAACCTAATTAATCATGTATGCAAGAAATACTCTAAGAAGAAAATAAATACAACAAAAAAATAAATATATCCTAAAATATATATTTCGGCAATTGGGAGTAATATCTCTACCCACCTTAGAAAAATTCCGTCCTTAGAATTCAAACTCAAGGCTAGCTAGAGAAATCAGAACAAGTACTATACTAACTATAATCATATCTACACATACAATCAAATCCAAGTATATAATTAAGAAAACAGTGTCAAATAGCATGGGTAAACAAATTACTAGATTCGAGATACGAAGGCATAAGAATGAATATACCTTCTGTGTCGAACATGTGTGAATTCTGAGACCGGATATCATCCTCACACTCCTACGTCATCTCTCCCATAGGGTGATGACCCCAAGCAACCCGGACAAGATGAATGGTCGAATTCTTAAGCACCATTGTATCAAACACATGGCATAATCTAAAATACCCATGATACACCTCAAGTTGAGTGCCAAATTCGTAATTATTCCATAATACACATTCCTATATATCAAATACAAAATATAATAACTAATTCAACTTGATATAATAGAATTTAAAGGGGAAAGCACAAAAACACACTTAATGAGCCCCGTATCGCACCGTATCCTGATACAGCCTAATCGTATCCAATTGTGGATACGTAGCTAGTAACATCAACCCCGTTCTAAGTCCAATTAGACTAAAATAGTCCAATAACACACACTTGATGTGTCAATCTCGTAATTCATCAAAATACATACAAATTATTATGTAGAAGACACAATACGCAACCAATTGGCCTAGAACATCTTCTTATAGGTAGTCTTATGACATGGGAGGGTTCCTAATAGTCAAATACATGATTTAGAAGCTAGAAAGAAGGTGAATTCAGAATTATGCCTATTAGGAGATGGATTCTCAATGAAAACTCAAGTGGACATGATCCAGACATGACCTTTTCACTAATGCTCCTCCTTCATGTGATCCTTGCTTCTCCAAGCTCCTTGAGGAATAAAAATGAGAGAAAATGTGAAGGAATTAAGAAAGAAATTAATGGAGGAAGTGTTCGAAATTGGGGATATAGATTTGAGGCCAAAAATAAATGCAAATGAGGGAGGAGAGAGAAGAGTGTCCTCTCTTATGGTGGCCGGCCCCCTCTCCCCTTCTCCAAGCAATGTCTAATGTCTAGGATGCCCCTACTTGTTAGTTATGGATAAAATTTAAGAAAAGATAATTTGGAAAGTCTCTAATTACTTCTAATTAGCCTAATTCTTCTTATTTAATTAATGGAAAAGTAATATTGGGCTTGGGTCCATGTTGGGCTCACCAGTTGTCATAACAATTCTAATTAGCTTACAATTATCAAGTCTAACTAATAGGCTAGACCAAAAATTAAAAATAAATGGTACAAGGCTCTAATAAATATATGTCACTCTAATAAATAATATTTAACATAACCATTAAATAATATTTTAGTACTCTAATATTAACATAATATTCCAAAAATTAATTTACTAGACTAAATTATCAAACTACCCCTAGTTGGAAAAGTAAGGGTGACACTCACCTATATTATTCTATGCCAATGGTGATCTATACTTTCTCCCATATAATAATTTGAAGGGTGCCATCTGAATACTTGCTTCATAACTATTATTGTATGAGAACTCAACGAGATGAAGGTGATCTTCCCAAGACCCTACAAAATCTAAAGTACAAGATCGAAGCATATCTTCCAAGGTCTGGATGGTTCTCTCTGATTGGCTGTCTGTTTGTGGATGGTAAGCGGTACTGAATCTCAACTTGGTGCCCTAACTCTGGTACAAACTCTACCCAAAATGTGAAGTGAACCGAGTGTCTCGTCCAGTCGGGGATGCCGTGCTATCTTACTATCTGTTGCATGTACATCTCTACTAAATGCTTTATGGATTGTCCTACTCAGAAATGAAGAAAGTGAGCTATTTTTGTGAGACGATCTACTATTACCCAAACTGTATCACGTCCAGTCGGGGACCTAGATAAACCGGTCATAAAGTCTATCGTGATATACTCCCACTTTTACTCCGGAATAGGAAGCAGATGTAATAATCTTGCCAGTCTTTGTTAGTAGGACTTCACTTGCTGACGTACCAAACACCGATAAACGAATCGTGCTATCTCCCTCTTTATCCCATTCCACCAAAAATATTGCTTGATGTCTTGATACATCTTGGTACCTCGTGGATGAATTGAATACTAGAAATTGTGTGCCTCGGTAATTACTTCTTGTCGAATATCACCGCTTGGTACACAGAGATGATTTTCAAACCTAAAAGTTCCATCTTCATGAATCGTCAACTCTTTCCTGAGACAAGACTCACATTTTGCCCGAAGCTTCTGAACTTTCGGATCCTCTGCCTAAGTCATCCTAATCCTCTCTATAATTGTAGATTGTACCTGTAAACTGTCATGCTCTGGCCCCCGAGGGGCCGCCCAGACCACCGCCTCGCCCCTGTAGCCGGATGACCCGGACACGAACTATCATGCCTCGATGCACCGGACATGAATCATCATACCTTGGTGCCTGTCCCGCGGGTGCGAGGAAGGGATGGCCCGTTTGAATACCAGGACGTGATGCCGTGTGAGCCTGGGGTTGCGCCCACACAAGGCTTCATCATTAGAGTTTATTTGGTTATTATCGCATCAATCGAGTAAGCAGCGGAGGGTCATTATTGTAATGCAATACATTTAGCCAACTGAGTATTCGGGGCAAATCAAGGGACTTGGGTTCCTTTAGCAAAGGTAGCATTCCATACATTATGCTCCTTTATACGATAGCATTCAAGAGGCAACAATCGAAACCAGGAACCCGTGTCTTAGGGACTGAGGCATGCCTATCTCTCCCTCGGACTATCCAGTACCTCCAAGCATGTAAACTATTGGTAGATCAATACTTTTATAAGTACTGGTGAGATAAAATACCTGAACAGAAGTAAGCATTCACTAAAACCAACACTAAGTAATCATGTTATAAAATATTACATTATTAGTGATCTTTCTAGTTTTACCTAGGTTCATTTCATGTAGTAGAAGAACGGAGTCATATTATATTATTTTGGAAACATCTTTTTAAAACAGAGTTTCATAGGCGATATATAAGCAAGAAAACTGTTCGTTCTGTTTTAGGATGTGCGCAACGTGTCTCGCGAGACTCTAGAGACAAATACATAGCTAGATACACATACACATCTTAGGGGCGGTCCTCTATCCAAGCCAATATAATGAACTATCTATATGCAGTGCTGTCCCCGAGTATCTCAGGATCGACAGCTGTTGGACCAGCATACCAATGACTATTTATCTAATGCTAATGGCAGTTGTGACTCATGGTTTCTTTTCACTATCATGGTAGCAGTCGTGACCGATGCAAATGCATGGAAAGACTATCAAATAAACTTTAGTATGCAAACGAGATAAACCATCATATTATAATCTTGTTGCGGAGCAAGCCGCCCTACCATTTGAACACATTCAGGCACACGATATGGTTCTCTCGGAGCATAGGCGATAGTGAACATGTTCATGCACTCTTAGACAAGCGTTTCAGGGTCTCTTAGTTAAGCAGGCATGATCTTTTCAAAGGAAAGCTAGGTGAGTTCGTTCATTAACATGCAAGGCAGGTTCTATCATTCTCTTATGAAAATATTGCAAGCAAAAACTCATATTATTATTAAGGCGTGCAAGAATCAGAGAACAAAGTTCTGCCCACTCACCTGATACATAATGCTAACACGAACCAGGCATTACATAAACTAGCCAATACTCCTACATCTTACGAAAGTACTATCTCGATCCCTTTTTCTCGTAGATCTTCTAAGATGTGCCGCTGCGATGTCAACATAAATATACTACCTCTCATGCTTAAAGCATCTGCTACCATATTTGCCTTGCTTGGATGGTATTAAAGTTTCACATCATAGTCCTTTATCAATTTTAGCCACCTCCTCTGCCTCATGTTCAAGTCCTTCTGAGTAAATAAATGCTTTAAGCTCTTATAATCTATAAATATTTCCACCTGATAACCATACAAGTAATGCCTCCACAGCTTAAGTACAAATATTACTGCCGCCAACTCCAAATCATGAGTCGGATAATTCTTCTCCTGATCTCTAAGCTGCAGCGATACATAAGCTATCACCCTTTTATGTTCCATCAATACACACCCAAGTCATTTGCCTGATGTGTCACAATACACTATAAAACCTCAAGAACCTACTGGAAGCGTGAGAATCGAAGTTGAAATCAATCTCTTCTTCAATTATTCAAATAATGTCTGGCACTCTGTTGACCAGTCAAACTTAGCCTCCTTATGCGTCAATCGAGTCAGCGATACTGAAATCCTTGTAAAGTCTGCTACGAACCTTCTATAGTATCCTGCCAATCCCAAAAAACTATGTACTTCAGCTACTGTCTTAGGAACTGGCCAACTCTCTACGGCCTCAACCTTCTTCGGATCTACTACTACTCCTGCCCTAGAGATGATGTGACACAAGAATGACACATGATCCAACCAAAACTCATACTTGCTGAGCTTTGCGTAGAACTGGTGTTCTCTCAAAATATACAAGATCTTCTAAAGATGCTCTTCATGCTCCTATTCGCTACTGGAATAGACTAGAATATCGTCTATGAAAACCACCATGAACTGATCTAGATATGGCATAAAAATATAATTTATTAAATCCATAAATATCGCTGGAGCATTAGTCAGTCTGAATTCTATAACTAAGAATTCGTAATGACCATATCGTGACCTAAATGCTATCTTAGGTATGTCTTGCTCCTGAACTCTTACTTGATGATACCCTGATTGAAGGTCGATCTTGGAGAAAATCTTGGCTTTACTCAACTGATCAAATAAATCATCAATCCTTGTTAATGGATACTTATTCTTCACCATTACGGCATTCAACTGTCTGTAGTCGATACATAACCTTGATGATCCATCATATTTCTTTACTAGAACCACTGGCGCTTTCCAAGGTAATCCACTGGCTCGACTAAACTTCTTTGACTTTCGTTCCTCTATATATTGGTATGGTATATCTAACTCTGATAGTGCTATATGGTAAACTTTACAAGATATTGGCCCTTCTCCAGGGATTAACTATATACAAAACTCAACATCTCTTACTGGGGGTAACCCTGGTACTTCTTTTTAGAAGATGTCTAAGAACTCCTTAACTATCTCGAAAAGTTGTTCTTCTGCTAACACTGTCGCTGCGATCCTCTCTTCATGGTAGTCTCCCACAGATCTGTCAAAGGTAAAACCTTTCGTACCCGGGATACTAAATAACACCTAACCCTTATGGCAATCTATTGTAGCATGATTGTCTCACAGCCAGTCCATGCCTAAGATAATGTTAAAGTTATCCATAGGAAATTTGATCAACCGTGCTGGTAGTAAATACACGTACACTATGATCGGACATGCTATACATATCCTACTAACTCCTTTGAGACTATTACCAGTGAGTATATTCAACCTCTCTGGAACGCCTCGAACTCCAATCCAATGTGTGTCATGAATCGTACAGATACAAATGAATGAGATGCGCCTAAATCAAATAATGCTACAACAAGAAAAGATATATGATATAAATGTTACCTGCCACTATGTCGCCCGATGCTAAAGCCTCCTCCAAAGACAAGGTGAATGCCTGTCTTTGGCCCTGCTGTGCCCCTTGCTGCTATCTTCCTTAGTTACAATATTGCAACCTCTGCTGGCCCTACTGCTGGTTCTTCTACTGCTGGTATATCTCAGCTTGCATCAATAACGAAAGTTGAGATCATGGCCTTGCCGCTATCACTGGACCTCTTTGTTGCACTGCTCCTGGTGATGGCAGCGCTAAAAATTGCTGAACTAGCCCTTCTGGCCTCTGCATTATTGGATAATTAATAATTCGATGATCTAGACTACCATACCTCATACACAACCCATTGGCTGTCCTATATACATCTCTAGTGTGGCCTCCCTTGCCACAATAAGTATATCCCGTCGGTGCTTCCTGGCATTGTTGTTGTTGCTGCTGTCTTGGCTGCTGCCGAGCCGGTACCGTTATTGTCAAAATTGCTACCCTTTTTGGCCCTGAATCATGGATGTGAATGACAGGTGATGGTGCTGACGTTCGAGGTACTCCTCCACCTCCTCATCAACCCTAAACATGAGACCTCTTCTGGCCTCATGTCCTTGCCGATAACCTCTATATGGTAAGCTCGTACCTCCGAGCTGCTATAAGTACTTTTTTATAAGTCTAGTAGTCGTGCCC
The DNA here is from genome assembly GCA_036927795.1 of Iris macrosiphon. Taxonomy (NCBI): domain Eukaryota; kingdom Viridiplantae; phylum Streptophyta; class Magnoliopsida; order Asparagales; family Iridaceae; genus Iris; species Iris macrosiphon. Next base: position 119,987,513 of record JAYESA010000006.1, read on the forward strand.
CATTACCAGCTGTAGAATCTCCAGATGAAGTCCTTACTGGAACCTCACTGCTCTATCCGACTCCGTAGCTACTATAGTCGGAGCGAATCTACTCAGCCTGCAAAACTCGGCTGCATATCCATCCACTGTTCCACTGGCCTGCTTGAGACCGATAAATATCTGTTGGAGCTCATACTGTGCTACGACTCCAAAGTACTTAGCCCAGAATTGAGCCCTAAAATTGTCCTAAGAGATAGGATGTCTTAAGCTAACCTCTACTGACGCCCAACAGTCACGAGCAAGGTCCTGAAGCTTTAATCGGACCTGGTCAACTTATTCATCAGTCGAAACCTTCGCCGCTCCAGAATGACTTTGCTGTCTTGGAGCCATACATCTGCCGTGATGGCGACCTCCGTGCTATCAAATTAGCTTGGGTTTAGTTAGCAAAATCTAACCTACGTCCCCGAATCAGTTATTTCTCCTCTTTCCAGGGTCGTCTACAAACCCTGACTCAACAAGACATTATGCTCTTGTTGTTAAAACTGCTGATATTGTTGCACTGCTAACTGATGTTGTTGCGTAGCCATCATTCCGTGAAGGATCTCCAGTAATGTCGGGGTATCAAGTACCACTGATATTGCAGGTACTACTAGGGGTTCGGGAATCTCAGGGGATGGTTGCTCAATATATCCAGCTTTTGGTTCCACTGTGCCAACTTGTCCAACTACTGGCTCTACTCGAATTTGACTCTGAACATGTGCTTCCTTCTGTTATTGACCAGGAGAACCCTGTCCTGCCATGCCTGCTGCTCCAGCAACATAAGAAGCTCTAAAGAAAATAATAAATAATATCAAGAATAGGACAAGAAGGATCAAGGAAACAATTAATTTGATAGTCAAGCAAGGCTTCGAGAAGAACAAATTTAGGATTTCAAAGGCACATGTTTGATTGAGACTCCTATAATCATAACACCACACAAGTCTAAAAATACAAACCTACAAGGGCTACCACTAAAACCTTGTCACGCCCCAGTACCAGAATACGAAGACGGACATGGACAACTCTCCCGTACAAGGTACTATATGTCGTACGATGATCACGGCTGTAACTAGAGAAGGGAGTGCATACTAAAAGAAATTCACTTAGGGTCACACAATACATCTATTGTCTCAATCAGTCAAGCAAGAACAGTAAACATAGAATATATATGACAAGGAAGTAAGGTATCCCAAATGCCCTGTCATGATATTCTAGAAACCAGCTGTGCAAAAATAAGAAAGTTGGCAAAGTATCAAAAGTACATGACCATGATTAGCTGTAGTCTGATTAATTACAATCATGTAAAGAAAAGTAAATATCCAGATCTTACGGCTAACAAGTATCGGTGACTAAACGTCCAAAATAAGTAAAGTGTGCAATAACGAACAGAAAAGAAGAAACCCACTCGTCCCTTCAACGACCATCCGCCTAGTGCATGCCATTGTTCAGGATAAAGTACGCTTGATCCTCGGGCGCTGGCTCTAAACATGGCCATGTAAAACCAGTAGGGTTATGTCACTACCCCATTTCAAGAGCCGGATATTTTTTTATTTTAATTTGGTTAATTGTGTATTTATTATAAATATTTATATTAATATTTAATTGTTGGTTGTATTATTTTTTTATTAGTTATTTTAGTAGTTTGGATAGCCTTGACCCATGTCAAACCCTAGTGGACCCATGCTAGACCCAACCAATACCCTTGTTAGACTTATTTCTTAGCTTAGAATAGTTATTTATATTTTATTTAGTTAGTTGGAGTAATTAAAAATTTATTTGAGTGCATTTGGAACCCCAAACCCAAATCTCAATTAGGATGACTTAAATTAGGGGCTTTTTAGTCATTTCACCAAACCCAATCCTAAACCTATTTACTAATCCCCCCCTTGGCCGAATATGACCAGACCCCCCTCCTTCGTCTTTATTTCTTCTTCTTCTTCTTCTTCTTCTTCTTCTTCTTCTCCACTCTTCTCTACTCTTTCTTCTTCTTTCTTCTTCCAATTCCTACAAATTCAAGTAAGAACATCATTCTTCTTCTCTTTCTTCTTCTATTTCTTTCATTAGTGTTAACCCTAACCCTTTTCTTTTCCTTAACCTAGGTGGGTAGAGCTCAGATTTGGTATTAGAGCTTGGATTGGAAGCTTGGAAGCTTGGTATGATGGATTTGGAGCTTTTTGGAGACTTTGGCTTGGGATTCCAACTTCCAAGAGGTAAACCCTAATTTTTTTCCCTTGTGATTACTCTAATATAGTGTAATTAGTAGTTTAAAACCTTCCTAGACCTTAGGGCTATCCGTAGGAGGAAGTTGGAGCTTGTTTGGATGTGTTTGGGAACTTTAACATTATATTTTGTGTCAATTTTGGGTGAAATTCGATATTGGCCCAATTTTGGGTGATCCCTAGGTTAGACGGACCTAGATAGCCGTGCTCGGGTGTCTTAAGGGTTAGTACGTGTCTCTGTTCGGACACGTGAGGTCGTGTCGCGAAGAAATAGGCGTTTCGTATATTTTGGAGGTTTTCATCGTCGTAGGTTCTATGTGCGTGCGCGTTTTTGCCATGGACCTAGAATCGACGAGTTAGCATTTTTTCTATGATCTAGACATCGATTATAACCCGTGGGTAAATTTTGGACAAATTTCGAGTAGATTTGGTGTGCGTTTCAGGAGGTTTTGCGAACCGCACACCACGTGTTCGTCGAAATGACCGAACGGCCATTTTGACTTAGTTTCTTGGTTTTGGGCTTGTGTGCGTGTTGGGCTAGCTTCAGAGAGTGTGTGCTAGAGTTCTCGGGTTATATTTTATATATTTCTAGTTATTTATAGGTGTAGGGGTCGTTGGACGTGCGTTGGTGGGGTATTGTGTGTTGTGTGTGTTGTGTTTATATATGTATATATGAGTTTATATATATATATATATATATATATATATATATATATATATATATATATATATATATGTGTGTGTGTATGTGTGTCGCTATAAATATATATGTGTTTGCATATCTATATGAGTGTGTGTAGTTATATATATATGCTTGTGTATGTATATATCTATAAGTGTTTGTGTACATATATATACACACACACACACACACACACACACACACATATATATATATATATATATATATGTATGAGTGTGTGTGTGTGTATATATATATATATATATATATGTGTGTGTGTGTGTGTGTATAAATATGTGTGTTTATATATATATATATAGATATGTGTGTTTGTATATACATGTGTGTGTGATTATAGATATGTTTGTACTTATATACGTACGTGTGTAAGTGTGTATAGATATATATATATTTGGTTGTGTATATATATATATATATATATATATATATATATATATATGTATATATATATATATATATATATGTATATATGTGTGTGTGTATATATATATATGTGTGTGCTTGTGTGTCTGTGTGTGTGGTGTGTCGAGAGAGGGAGGCAGCAGCCAGCGCGCTGCAGCGCAGCATACTGCAGCAGCAGAACAGCAGATAGCGCGCTGTGCAGCAGCAGCAGCAGCAGCAGCAGCAGCGTGCAGGCGCAGTTAACCACACATTCACATACACATATATATATCCAGCAGCAGCAGCGCGTTCGCGGCGCGACATTCCCGGCGCGGTTAACTTCCCCCATTTTTCATATGTGTATGAGTGTATATATATATATATATATATATATATATATATATATATATATATATATATATATATATATATATATTTATATATATATATACATATAGATAGATACATAGATATTAGTATAGATATACATATATATGATATGAGATGGGTATATATATGTGTATGTGTGGATATATATATATAGATACGTAGATATATATATATATATATATATATATATACATATGTGTTTATATATATATGTTAGCCAAGATATTTAGCTAGGAATATATATATATGCTAGATAGTTAGCTATGGTTAGTGTTAGAGAGGGGGATAGTTGGGTATCTGAATACCTCGAGATACCCAAGGTATTGAGGGTAGTAAGGTAAGAGAGGTAAGATATTAAGGTAGCCTAATTCTAGGTTATATATATATATATATATATATATATATATATATATATATATATATATATATATATATATATATATATATATATAAGTATACATATATATAGATAGCTAGCTAAGTTACCTAGAATTAGAGGGTAAGATATCTCAATACCTTGAGATACCAAGGTATTGAGGTAAGATTGGGTATCGGGAATGAGATAATTGTCTATGCACTAGGTTATATATATATATCTATATAGTTAGATATATGTTATATATATATATATATATTAGTATATGGTATGTATATATAGATAGTTAGTTAGCTAGCTAGTGTTAGTAAGGGGTAAGGCTTGAGTATCACAATACCTTGAGATACTCAAGGTATTGAGCATCGGGGCAAGGTATTGAGTTTTAGCCTAGGATTAAGGTTAGTGTTACTTTTATATATATAGTTATATATATTTATGTGTACTAGTATATATTATATGGGGTATAGACGGAACATATAGCTTAGGTCGAGGTATCGGATATCAAGGGTATTCCGGTATCTCAAGGAGGCGAGTTTGATGGTTTATTAGCTTAATGACCTAGTTTTGACCTAGAATTTTAGGGGCACCCTAGTTTGACCTAGAGTTGACCGTAGTTGACTCGGTTGACTGCTAAAGTCAACTTTTGACCTAGTTTTGACCCAGAGTTGACTTTTTGGACCCAGAGTTAACTTTTTGACCCAGATTTTATCGGTTTGACCCGTTTGACCTAGAACGACCCTAGAAGTCTATTTTTAGTTATTTTATATCTGATTAACTCATTAGAGACCTGTTTAACCTTGCTTTTCGTAATAGGTCCTTGCGATACCAGTTCGGATCGCCAGTTGCTCAGGACGTCAGGCGAGTATATTCTTTGATTATTTTTTTTATCTGATAATTATTATAATTCAGCTTCTAGTATAGTATTCTCTAATTTTTTTGGCACGACACGGACTAGTATTTCTGGATTTATTTACTTGTGACACGTATATTTCTTATTTTTGGCCTCTATTCTGGAATCACATACAGGCATCACCTACAGGCATCACTCATGTTTTTGGCTGGACTCATACTTGATTTACGTGTCGGGTCTTGGATTCACTTGTACTAGTCGGGACGGGGAAATACTCGAGTAGACATGTAAACATTCCCAACTGGAATCATTGGAATCACCCCCTCTGGTCTAATCTGGAATGTTAGCAGTCGCACACCCAGTGTGCGGTGAGCTGTACTTACCCCCTAGCCGTTTACATGTCAAAACAGGTATTTCAAAGACACGAGCTCATTCTTTCTAGTCTAGACTCTCTTGTATTTCTTGTTGGTCTCACTTATAGTTTCTGGACTTGACTCATTACATGTATTCATGCTGGACTCACTATATGTTCTTGTGCACGCACTTACTCTTACTTTAGATTTTTTATATCTTGTAATCATTACTATCTTGCTTATGATATTCATGCATCTTTACCTTTATGCACCAGTGATATGTATATATTTCATGTTCATACTTTATTTTTTTCTCCTTGCTACTTGCTACAACTGTTTTATAGTTTTTATCATTTAACTGGAACTACTGTTAGAGGTGTACTTTCTCCAGTCCTGACTGGACATATTTTTCCAAAGTATCCGGAGGATTGGTGTCTGATGTTTTATGGACCTCAGCCTGTCCCTGGTACAGACAGGGACCCCCTAGTTTAGGAGTGATTTTTGGGTTGGTAGCCGGGATCACTAGGACCTCAGTTGTTGTTTTTATTAGCCTTTGGTACCAGATTTGTCTTCAGTGTTGGATTGAGACTTGTATTATATATGATTTTGGATGTTGTAATATTATTATTATTATTGATGTTGTTATTTTAGTAGCAATTTTTTAGACTTTGTAGTTGTTAGACTTCTGTGTTATCTTATCGTGCTTAGATTCATAATTGAGTACTTGTGATTATTATTATGATATTGCTCCTCCGTTTGGAGTTGAGATCTTGACAGGTTTATATATTGATTGCGTGAGATTGTTAGCTAGATAGTTGATCTAGACAGCATTCTACCACCGATGTTGCGGCGTAGGCTGGACATACCCATGACTCATGCCCAATTTTTTGGATGCGGGTTGTGACCCATTTTTGGTGGAGGCCCCATGCAGGTCTCGATTCATAATTAGTGCCATGTCATGGTAGTACAATGATTTAGTTGAACTGCTGCGAGCCTGCTCTAGGATATAGGATCTAGGATGAGAGTATACTCAATCACGACTAGGAACAATTCTAATCTAATTATTCTGAAATTATTTCTTTTGAAATATTACTGTTCTTCTTTGATGATATCGTATCTTACACCGTATTGACTTCTTTTGATCTGTGTTCAGGATGCCTCCGAAGACACTATCTCATCGTACCGCCCCAGCAGTTACCACCGAGAGGTCTGCTACCTCTCGTCCAGCTCGTATTCAGGCAGCTGCTACCGCTCCACTCACCACTCCTGCGATTGAGGGAGCATCTTCTTCTCTCGGGAATCCTCCTCCACTTATCGATCCGAGGACTACCCCAGTCGTTCCGGTGGTGCCTCTACCACCTCCTGCACCAGTAGACGTCGCGCAGTTATTTGCGTTCTTCAGGGAGATGATGGACGCGCAGCACCGTCAGGTGAATGTGATGAGACTGGGCATTGAGAATGCCCACCAAGTGGCTATGACGGTAGTGGATAGGGTAACACAGATCCAGCCACAGGCAGATCAGACTCAGCATCCGAGGCCGGGTAGTATCATTGACTTCCAGAGGATGCGGGCCAAGGAGTTTCGGGGTACAGAAGGAATCATGTACGCGGATGACTGGATAGAGCAGATCGGGGGGATTTTTCGGCTGGCACAGATTCCAGACAGCATGCAGATAGAGGCAGCGGGCAGTCAGATATTTGACCTTGCTTTGATGTGGTATCGCACTAATATGAGGATCGCGGTACCAGGACTTACTTGGAAGGCTTTCAAGAGGATTTTTAAGGATAAGTTTTATCCAGATGTGGCACTCAGTGCTTTAGAGAGCCAGTTTGAGGCACTCGTCCAAGGGAGCATGATGGTGGACGAGTACGCAACGGAGTTCTGTCGTTTGGGCAGATTTGTAGAGGGCTTGAGTGAGCTAGCAAAGGTGTCACTACCACTTTTCTAGGCAAGGGCATTTGTATAATTTTACTATTTGAATAATTATGAATTTAATTAATCTGCTGAGTTTTATAAACTATTTATATATTGTTAGTGATATTGGATTTAGGTCAAACCCTAGAACTCATTAGGACAAACCCTAATGACTAAGCCCAAATTTGAAAACCTAATTCTAGAGAAACCCTAGAATTCAAATTTTAGGGTGAACCCTCAAACTCTAGACTGACTAAACTTTAGTTAATTAGGTTCTGCATGACCTAACATAGGGGGTTTAACCTAACTATGCATTAGAAACCCTAACCTAGTTTAATATAAAAAGGGAACCCTCTCTTCCTTCATGTAGAAAGGAGAAACCCTAGCCTCCATCAAGAAAATCATTTCCCACCTCCAGATTTTGGAATCCAGACCTAGGAGATCCCTTTTCCTCCTCCAAAGCAAGGGAAGCAAGGAGCTTGGGCCAAGGAACCTTGGGGAAGAAGAACCTTCATAGGGAAACCATCTCCCTATAGGTAAAACCCTATTTCTATTCTTTTATTTCTGTTTTCTGATGATTAATGCCCATTAGGAACCCACCCTTGCTGTTAGATTTTGATTTTAGGGTTTCTACATGGAGATTTAGGAGAAACTAGGGTTTTAGTGTTCCAACGAGGGTTTTCCCCAATTTCGTGAACCCTAACCCTAGGGGTTTGCATGTAGACTGAATTCATCTCTTACATGTAGGTTAGATCTCGATTTTTAGGGTTTTTGATTGAGGATTTATGGGTTGTATGTAAATCTATTTTTCTACACTTCTTGTGTTTGTAGGAATGCCCCTTAGGGATTTGCCTAGCTATGTGTTCAATTACTGCATGTTCTGATGTATATATATATACATAGATATATTGCATAGGGGTATAGATAGGTTGGAGTTTTGGGGGTTGTTGTACAGTCGGGCATTGAGGAAATGTGCAGTCAAGTTCTTGTGTGAAACTGTGCTTTGGTTGTGTGTAATCAGGTTTTATATGTGCCTGTGCACTGAGTTTTGTGTATCAGTAATGCCTGTGTTGATATGGGTAGGATTAGAACTGTGAGTAGCAGTGTCTCACTGTGCAGTTAAGTATACCTGGGTATTCTCAGTGTTAGTTCCTGTGTGAAAACCTATATGAATTCTGTGCATGTGTATCCATGTGTTCCAAAGAACTGTGTAGCTGTGTATGAGTGAGCATATGTGTTGTGTGCATAGGATTAAACATCAGGGTGTTAGGGAATAAATTCTCAGGATGTGTATCAGTTAGGTGAAAGTTTATCTGTGTGTTTATGTCCTTGTTCAGGCTGTATCTGTGAGCTTAGCTATGGGTGTGTAGTCTGAACATTTTCAGCAATTCCTAATGTCAGTGTGTCTCAGCAATTCCCAGGTCCTAATGTATACTGTATAGTGTGTATTCTTGAGTAGCAGTAGGAAGTTTCTATTTTGTGAATTTCAGTATCAGTGTGAGATTGATACCCTTTGTTACTGATACTCTCACTTAGCCCTGATACTTGGCCTGATGTTCTATTTACAAGGTTCTTTATGCAGAATTATTTAAGATACCTGCATGTGTGTGTGTGTGATCACTTGGGGGCCCTGATATTCGGGTCAGTAATTATGTGTGTGTGTTTCTCAGAGTGTATGAGTGTTCCAGTACCTGTGTAGCAGTTTTGTGAGTTATGTGTAAATTGCAGTGTAGGATTGATGCTGTGTATCAGCTAGCAGTGTGTGTTTTAGTTCAGGATGGGGAGGTGAGATAGGACCTGTGTGCGTGCAGATTGCTGTGCTGTGCTGTGTGCAGATTGTGTGTGTGTGAGCTGTGTATTAGGTGCAGTACCTGAATGTGTAGAACCTATATGTGTCTCAGAACTTGTGTGTTAGGAACTAGTGTCAGTAGTTAGTTTAATTTATGTATATGTGTGTTCAGTGTACTGTGTTAGATAGCTAGGCGAGTGTATTCTCAGTAAGGGGGAAAAACAGAACTGTGTGTGTGTGTAGTTGTTATGTGTCAGTGAGTTAGTGAAGTGTAGAGGAGAGGGGGGATCTGTGCTTTTGGACTGAGAAGTGATTCTCAGTGTCCCTGTGTTAAGGGTTTAAGAGAGGACAGTTCAGTATCTGTGTATCTGTGTGAGTTTTACCTGCATTAGAGTGTCAGTTAGGATTTTGTGTGTACAGTGTATTGGGAGTGGAGATCAGTTAGAGAGTATAGGTAAGTAAATAGGATGCATGGGTTCAATGTAAGGTAAAGGTATTAGATGTGGGAAATACACTAGTACAAGGGTATCAGTTAGCAGTTAGGAAATAATATGGGGTATTGGTGTGGGTTAATATGTAGAGTTGAGTATAGGTATTAAAGTATTAAAACTAAGATAATATTAGATGATAGATTAACCATTAATATATATTGTAGCTAAGTTATACTTGTAATCACCCTAGAAACTAGATTTGAACCCAGGTTGAGGAGTTATGAGTACACCCTAGTGTTTATAACTAGGGATGACAATTAGCTAGTGTTAGACTAGTATTGACCAGTAGGCTTTAGAATTGACCTAGAGGCCTCGTGTTTAATTAGTTAAACATGTTTATTCTTTTATTTCAATATTTTGACATTGATATTCCTTAAATAGGTCATTTTGATCCCTCCTTGGACATTGATCCTCACACTTTGCTCAGGACCACAGGCGAGTACATTCTCTGACAGTTTTTATTGTTGATTATTTCTATAATACAGTTGTATTACATACTTGATTCCGACATTATGGATACACGGGTTAGCACCCTAGATCCCCATCATGAGGAGTCGTGATTGGAATCCATCATGCTAGCTGGGGGATGGAGAACTATTAGTAGATTATGTGATCATATCCAAATCCTTTACATGCATCATAGCTCACCCCACTTCTCACGTTGGGTGCGGCCTGACCATCTTACATGCATCATAGCTAACCATATGGTTAGCCTGACCTACAAGAATCATAGTTAATCATATATAACCAGCCTGATCAAGTCCCAAGCCGATCACATAATAAACTGATAATTTAAACACTTACCTAGATGTCTACTTTATTCAGATTCACCTATTCCAGCATTCACTACTTATTGTCTAGCATTCACTAATTATTGTTCATTGCTAGATGCTCTATTGCCTATTTCCATTTTCTCTAGTACTTTACATTTCCAACATTTATTTCCATCTTGTATTTCTTACACTGTTTATAGTCTTTGTCAATTTAATGAAACTGCTGTTAGTGCTTGTGCTTCGCTCCAATCCTAACTGGATAACATTTTTCAGAGGACCTGGAGGATCTTTGCCCCACTCATTACGGCCCAGTATTAGAGGAAGATTTCACTCCAGAAACCCCAGAGGAGTTGCCTAGCCTAGAGGAGAATGTACCTGGCAATTCTTAGATTATTTTCTGCATTTATTGTTCTAGACTGAGACTGAGTTGTATTTATTATTCTGTGGTTTTGTGAGGTCATCTAGACCCAAGATTTGAGTTGGACTTATTGTGGTTGTTTTTTTTATTAGAACTCTTTTCTATTCTCATCGTGCCATTATTTTTATTAGCTTGTGATTGAGTATATCATAGAACTGTGGATTATTATCATTGTCCTCCATGCGGAGTTGAGACTATTGACAGGATATATTATATGTTGAGACCTAGACAGCGTTCTACCGCCGATGCTGCGGCGTAGGCTGGACGTACCCACGACTCATGCCCAAATTTTGGGTGCGGGTCGTGACACATTTTAGTGGTGGCCCATGCAGGTCGAGTCCTAGATTCGCATTAGAGCGATATCGTAGTGGTGCTCGCTTAGAGTATTACTACGAGCCTGTTTTAGGAAATAGGAATTAGGCCGAGGTTATGCTCAATCACAATTAGGGAATTCTGAATTCTTATGATACTACTCTTACTGATTTTTTCCTTTAGAAATTTACTGTCCTTCCTTGATGATATCGTATCTATTGCCTTAATTAAATCTTTCGATCTGTCTTCAAGATGCCGCCGAGGAGGTCCCAAAGACTCGGAGCAGCAGGTTCAGAGAGGTCTGCCACCTCTCGCCCTGTCGGACAGACATCCGCAATACCTCCTACATCTCCAGTACATATGGGAGTGTCTGCAGCATTCGGGGGTCCTCCACCACCTGTTCAGAGGGTCCCCTCAGCTACGACGGGGCCTCTACCACCACCACCACCAGTTCAGCATCCAGGAGGTGTGCCTGTCGACGGAGCACAGATGTTCGCCTTGATTCAGGGCATGGTCGATGCCCAGAGGACGTCGGCAGAGGCCCAGAGAGTGCAGGCTGAGGCACATCAGGCCCAGACAGAGATGATGAGGGTGAACATGGAGAATGCTCATCAAGTGGCTCTCCAGGCTGTGGAGAGAGTTACTCAGCAGCAGCAGCGTCCTAATCAGCACCACCAGAGGCCGGGCACCATTATGGATTTCAAGAGGATGATGCCTCGGGAGTTCAAGGGGACAGAAGGGATACTCTACGCCGATGATTGGCTAGAGGACATCTAGAGGAACTTGCGCTTGGCACAGCTTCCAGAGGCCCTCCAAATCGAGGCCGTTGGCAGCCAGATGTTCGACATTGCCTTGACGTAGTTTCGCACGGAGCCGAGACTCTTATGCAGGGGACTCACTTGGGAGGATTTCAAGGAGCTATTCAAGGAGAAGTTCTTTCCTGATGTTGCCCTGGGAGCTTTGGAGAGTCAGTTCCATGACTTAGCCCAGGGGAGCTCGTCCGTCGATGAGTATGCCGCGGAGTTTTCCCGCCTGAGCCGCTTCGCACCGTCGATGATTAGAGATCCGGGGGACAGGGCCCGGAAGTTCAGGAAGGGGCTGGCAAGGGAGACCAAGTCTTGCACGTCAGGACGTCGCACAGCTACCTACGAGGGCATATTGATGGATGCCCAGATAGCCGAGGATGACTTGGGCCTCAAGCCCAAGAGGGGACGCGATGGTTCCGGAGGAGCAAACAGTAGTGCGGGACCGGGCAAGCGTCCACACTTTCAGCAGCAACAGCAGAGACCCTTTCAGCAGCAGCATCAGAGACAGACTCAGCCCGCCATCCAGTGTGCGTACTGCGGGAAGATGGGACATACTAGAGATATCTGCAGGAAGAGATTGGGCTCATGTCTGTCCTGCGGATCGACGACACACCAGCTGAAAGATTGTCCTACCATTCGTCCAGGTCAGGGTGGAGCAGCCGCCCAGAGAGGACCAGACAAGGTACCTACCGTACCAGGAGGCCAACAACAGAGGGGACCACTTCCACCACAACATCAGAAGTTTGCCCAGCACCAGCAGCAGAGAGGTGTACCCCAGGGGCGAGCGTACGCCATGACAGTCGAGGAGATCGAGCCAGCAGGAGACTTGATCACAGGTTCGGTTCTTCTCGATTGTATTCCCGCATTTACCTTATTCGACTCTGGCGCTTCTTATAGTTTTGTGTTTGTATCTTATGCACTTCGACATTATTTAGACACAGAACCTTTAGCTAGGACTTGTAAGATCATGACTGGTGGAGGTATTATCCTAGTCCGTGATCACTGCAAGGACCGGAGAGTGTCCGTAGGAGGCCGAGAGTTGAGCGTGAGCTTACTTGTTATGCCACTTCCGGGGTACGATATTGTACTCGGAATGGACTGGTTGAGTAGGCATCATGCTACTATAGATTGTTATAGAGGCAGAGTATTATTTAGACCACCAGGAGAGCCAGAGTTTGAGGTCGTCAGAGGAGCAGCGGAACAGAGCAGGAGCACATTTTGCGGAGCCAGGACGGAAGAAGAGGAGTTGCCACATCCTCTGATAGCGGAGTTCATGGATGTATTTCCAGAGGAGTTGCCAGGCTTGCCGCCAGACAGAGATGTTGAATTCTCTATAGACTTGGTTCCAGGAGCGGAGCCCATTTCACAACATGTCTATAGAGTTAACAACAGCGAGCTGGCAGAACTGAAGAAGCAAGTTGAGGAGCTGCAGGACAAAGGCTTCATCAAATCCAGTTCATCACCATGGGGAGCTCCGGTATGGTTTATACCGAAGAAGGACGGCATGGTGCGCATGTGCATTGATTATAGAGCTTTGAACAATATCACTATCAAGAACAAGTACCCGCTGCCGAGGATAGATGATCTTTTCGATCAGTTGAGCGGGACGAGGGTGTTTTCAAAGATAGATTTGAGGTCAGGCTATCACCAGGTGAAGGTAAAGAAAGAAGATACGTCGAAGACAGCTTTTCGGACCAGATACGGCCAATTTGAGTTCATGGTGATGCCATTTGGTTTAACCAATGCACCGGCAGTATTCATGAACTTGATGAACAAGGTGTTCCACCAGTACCTTGACAAGTTCGTAGTGGTGTTCATCGACGATATTCTTGTGTATTCTAAGACTCCGGAGGAGCACGAAGAGCACCTGAGGTTGGTCTTAGAGACTCTCAGGAGGGAGAAGCTGTACGGTAAACTCTCTAAGTGTGAATTCTTTCTTGACAAGGTCGAATTTCTTGGGCATGTGGTATCGGGTGATGGAATCTCGGTTAACCCACAGAAGATCGAGGCAGTGGAGTCGTGGACTACCCCCAGTTCGGTAGCTAAGATCAGGAGTTTTCTCGGGCTAGCAGGATACTATAGGAGGTTTGTACAAGACTTCTCCAAGATTGCAGCGCCAATGACCAGACTGACTAGGAAGGATGTGGATTTTGTCTGGACGGAGGAGTGCCAGGCTGTATTTGATGAGCTGAAGAAGAGGTTGACAACAGCTCCCATTTTGACGTTGCCAGCAGGGACAGTTGGTTTCACCATCTACAGTGATGCTTCAGGTAAGGGTCTGGGATGTGTTCTTCAACAGCACGGGAAGGTAATTGCCTATGCTTCCAGGCAGCTATGCCCTCATGAAAAGAACTACCCCACCTACGATTTGGAGTTGACAGCAGTTATCTTCGCTCTAAAGCTGTAGAAATATTATCTGTACGGAGAGCGTGTGGAGATCTTTACAGACCACAAGAGCTTGAAGTACGTATTCACACAGAAGGAGCTGAACATGAGGCAGAGGAGGTGGTTAGAGTTGATGAAGGACTTTGATATCTCATTACAGTACCACCCAGGGAAAGCCAACGTAGTCGCCGATGCCTTGAGCAGGTATCCGATGGCTATGTACTTGACAACATATAGACATTTACTGGCTGATTTAGAGAGCTTAGAGATTGAGGTGTTAGTTCCCGGTACTGAGATTCAGATGTGGGGATTGCAGATACAGTCCAAGCTGATGGACAGGATCAGAGCGGCACAGTATGATGATGAGGCTCTGAGGAGTATCAGAGCACAGGTTCAGACAGGATTGTCGGACGACTTTACTATCGCAGATGATGGTTCCTTACGACACGGCACGAGGATATGTGTGCCGAGCGGGGAGCTGCACGAGGAGGTTTTGCAGGAGGCACACCGCTCTCAGTACTCGATGTATCCCGGTGCCAACAAGATGTATCGAGACTTGAGGGAGCACTTATGGTGGTATGGAATGAAGCGCGAGGTAGCACGCTTCGTATCTCTGTGTCTAGTGTGCCAGCAGGTAAAGGCAGACCGGCAAAGGCCAGGTGGTTTGCTTCAACCTTTATCGATTCTAGAGTAGAAATGGGAGCACGTGACCATGGATTTTGTTTCAGGGCTTCCACGTTCTCCAGGAGGAAAGGACGCGATTTGGGTCATCGTGGACAGGTTGACCAAATCAGCCCATTTTTTACCTTTCAAGGTGGGCACGTCGACAGAGAGGCTAGCAGAGATGTACGTGCGTCAGATCATTAGGCTTCATGGAGTTCCTGTAAGCATCATCTCGGATCGGGATAGCGGTTTCACTTCCCACTTCTGGAGGAGTCTGCAGGCTAGTTTGGGCACTCAGCTCAAGTTCAGTACCGTATACCACCCCCAGACAGACGGGCAGTCTGAACGGACTATTCAGACTCTCGAGGATATGCTACGCACTTGTGTTCTAGATCTCGGAGGTTCTTGGGAGGATCATCTGCACCTGGTAGAGTTTACTTACAACAACAGCTATCAGGCCAGCATCGAGATGTCACCATTTGAGGCTCTTTATGGAAGAAGGTGTCGTACACCGTTATCTTGGGACGACGTTGGAGAGAGAGCCTTGCTAGGACCAGAAATGGTCGTGGACGCAGCAGAAAAAGTAAAACTCATCAGAGACAGACTGCGAGTGGCGCAGGACAGACAGCGGCATTGGGCCGACAGCCACCGTAGACCCCTTGAGTTTCAGGTATAGATTGTTATTCTCTGGTTTGTGATTGTTTGTTTAGACTGCATGTTGAGACTGTTTTGTTTTAGGTTGGCAATCTAGTATTCCTACGGATTTCTCCGATGCGTGGCACAATTCGTTTTGGTCGAGACGGGAAGCTTAGCCCACGCTACATCGGACCCTTTGGCATTCTTGCGAGGGTAGGTGCAGTGGCGTATAGACTGGACTTGCCGCCTGCATTAGAGGGAGTGCATGATGTGTTCCACGTGTCGCAGTTGAGATGGTATGTGGCAGATCCTAGTCACGTACTTGATCAGTCGGAGATTGAGGTTGGTCCGACGCTCAGCTACCCTGAGCAGCCCGTAGAGATCTTGGACCGCAGAGAGAAGGTGTTGCGGAACCAAACTATTTCTTTGGTTCGTGTTGCATGGAGACATCACTCTCCAGGGGAGTCGACCTGGGAGAGAGAGGACGAAATGCGCGAGCAATACCCATACCTCTTCTAGACTTAAGGTAATCCCTTTCTGATTTATTCTTGATTCTGTTCAGTCCAAATTTCGAGGACGAAATTTCTTTTAGGAGGGTAGACTTGTCACTACCACTTTTCTAGGTAAGGGCATTTGTTTAATTTCACTATTTGAATAATTATGAATTTAATTAATCTGCTGAGTTTTATAAACTATTTATATATTGTTAGTGATATTGGATTTAGGTCAAACCCTAGAACTCATTAGGACAAACCCTAATGACTAAGCCCAAATTTGAAAACCTAATTCTAGAGAAACCCTATAATTCAAATTTTAGGGTGAACCCTCAAACTCTAGACTGACTAAACCTTAGTTAATTAGGTTCTGCATGACCTAACATAGGGGGTTTAACCTAACTATGCATTAGAAACCCTAACCTAGTTTAATATAAAAAGGAAACCCTCTCTTCCTTCATGTAGAAAGGAGAAACCCTAGCCTCCATCAAGAAAATCATTTCCCACCTCCAGATTTTGGAATCCAGACCTAGAAGATCCCTTTTCCTCCTCCAAAGCAAGGGAAGCAAGGAGCTTGGGCCAAGGAACCTTGGGGAAGAAGAACCTTCATAGGGAAACCATCTCCCTATAGGTAAAACCCTATTTCTATTCTTTTATTTCTGTTTTCTGATGATTAATGCCCATTAGGAATCCACCTTTGCTGTTAGATTTCGATTTTAGGGTTTCGACAAGGAGATTTAGGAGAAACTAGGGATTTGGTGTTCCAACGAGGGTTTTCCCCAATTTTGTGAACCCTAACCCTAGGGGTTTGCATGTAGACTGAATTCATCTCTTACATGTAGGTTAGATCTCGATTTTTAGGATTTTTGATTGAGGATTTATGGGTTGTATGTAAATCTGTTTTTCTACACTTCTTGTTTTTGTAGGAATGCCCCTTAGGGATTTGCCTAGCTATGTGTTCAATTACTGCATGTTCTGATGTATATATATATACATAGATATATTGCATAGGGGTATAGATAGGTTGGAGTTTTGGGGGTTGTTGTACAGTCGAGCATTGAGGAAATATGCAGTCAAGTTCTTGTGTGAAACTGTGCTTTGGTTGTGTGCAGTCAGGTTTTACATGTGCCTGTGCACTGAGTTTTGTGTATCAGTAATGCCTGTATTGATGTGGGTAGGATTAGAACTGTGAGTAGCAGTGTCTCACTGTGCAGTTAAGTATACCTGGGTATTCTCAGTGTTAGTTCCTGTGTGAAAACCTATATGAATTCTGTGCATGTGTATCCATGTGTTCCAAAGAACTGTGTAGCTGTGTATGAGTGAGCATATGTGTTGTATGCATAGGATTAAACATCAGGGTGTTAGGGAATAAATTCTCAGGATGTGTATCAGTTAGGTGAAAGTTTATCTGTGTGTTTGTGTCCTTGTTCAGGCTGTATCTGTGAGCTTAGCTATGGGTGTGTAGTCTGAACATTTTCAGCAATTCCTAATGTCAGTGTGTCTCAGCAATTCCCAGGTCCTAATGTATACTGTATAGTGTGTTTTCTTGAGTAGCAGTGGGAAGTTTCTGTTTTGTGAATTTCAGTATCAGTGTGAGATTGATACCCTTTGTTACTGATACTCTCACTTAGCCCTGATACTTGGCCTGATGTTCTATTTACAAGGTTCTTTATGCAGAATTATTTGAGATACCTGCATGTGTGTGTGTGTGATCACTTGGGGGCCCTGATATTCGGGTCAGTAATTATGTGTGTGTGTTTCTCAGAGTGTATGAGTGTTCCAGTACCTGTGTAGCAGTTTTGTGAGTTATGTGTAAATTGCAGTGTAGGATTGATGTTGTGTATCAGCTAGCAGTGTATGTTTTAGTTCAGGATGGGGAGGTGAGATAGGACCTCTGTGCGTGCAGATTGCTGTGCTGTGCTGTGCTGTGCTGTGTGCAGATTGTGTGTGTGTGAGCTGTGTATTAGGTGCAGTACCTGAATGTGTAGAACCTATATGTGTCTCAGAAATTGTGTGTTAGGAACTAGTGTCAGTAGTTAGTTTAATTTATGTATATGTGTGTTCAGTGTACTGTGTTAGATAGCTAGGTGAGTGTGTTCTCAGTAAGGGGGAAAAACAGAACTGTGTGTGTGTAGTTGTTATGTGTCAGTGAGTTAGTAAAGTATAGAGGAGAGGGGGGATCTGTGCTTTTGGACTGAGAAGTGATTCTCAGTGTCCCTGTGTTAAGGGTTTAAGAGAGGACAGTTCAGTATCTGTGTATCTGTGTGAGTTTTACCTGCATTAGAGTGTCAGTTAGGATTTTGTGTGTGCAGTGTATTGGGAGTGGAGATCAGTTAGAGAGTATAGGTAAGTAAATAGGATGCATGGGTTCAATGTAAGGTAAAGGTATTAGATGTGGGAAAAACACTAGTACAAGGGTATTAGTTAGCAGTTAGGAAATAATATGGGGTATTGGTGTGGGTTAATATGTAGAGTTGAGTATAGGTATTAAAGTATTAAAACTAAGATAATATTAGATGATAGATTAACCATTATATATATATTGTAGCTAAGTTATACTTGTAATCACCCTAGAAACTAGATTTGAACCCAGGTTGAGGAGTTATGAGTACACCCTAGTGTTTATAACTAGGGATGACAATTAGCTAGTGTTAGACTAGTATTGACCAGTAGGCTTTAGAATTGACCTAGAGGCCTCGTGTTTAATTAGTTAAACATGTTTATTCTTTTATTTCAATATTTTGACATTGATATTCCTTAAATAGGTCATTTTGATCCCTCCTTGGACATTGATCCTCACACTTTGCTCAGGACCACAGGCGAGTACATTCTCTGACAGTGTTCATTGTTGATTATTTCTATAATGCAGTTGTATTACATACTTGATTCCGACACTATGGATACACGGGTTAGCACCCTAGAACCCCATCATGAGGAGTCGTGATTGGAATCCATCGTGCTAGCTGGGGGATGGGGAACTATTAGTAGATTATGTGATCATATCCAAATCCTTTACATGCATCATAGCTCACCCCACTTCTCACGTTGGGTGCGGCCTGACCATCTTACATGCATCATAGCTGTTATATATGATTAACCTGACCACTACATGCATCATAGCTAACCATATGGTTAGCCTGACCTACAAGAATCATAGTTAATCATATATAACCAGCCTGATCAAGTCCCAAGCCGATCACATAATAAACTTATAATTCAAACACTTAGCTAGATGTCTATTTTATTCAGATTCACCTGTTCCAGCATTCACTACTTATTATCTAGCATTCACTAATTATTGTTCATTGCTAGATGCTCTATTGCCTATTTCCATTTTCTCCAGTACTTTACATTTCCAGCATTTATTTTCATCTTGTATTTCTTACACTGTTTATAGTCTTTGTCAATTTAATGAAACTGCTGTTAGTGCTTGTGCTTCGCTCCAATCCTGACTGGATAATATTTTTCAGAGGACCTGGAGGATCTTTGCCCCACTCATTACGGCCCAGGATTAGAGGGAGATTTCACTCCAGAAACCCCAGAGGAGTTGCCTAGCCTAAAGGAGAATGTACCTGGCAATTCTTAGATTATTTTCTGCATTTATTGTTCTAGACTGAGACTGAGTTGTATTTATTATTCTGTGGTTTTGTGAGGTCATCTAGACCCAAGATTTGAGTTGGACTTATTGTGGTTGTTTTTTTTATTAGAACTCTTTTCTATTCTCATCGTGCCATTATTTCTATTAGCTTGTGATTGAGTATATCATAGAACTGTGGATTATTATCATTGTCCTCCGTACGGAGTTAAGACTATTGACAGGATATATTATATGTTGAGACCTAGACAGCGTTCTACCGCCGATGCTGCGGCGTAGGCTGGACGTACCCACGACTCATGCCCAAATTCCGGGTGCGGGTCGTGACAAAAGGCAAGAAAGTTTTATAAGGGCTTGGTCATGGCGGTCAAGTCTTTGACTAGGAGCGACCGCGAGGCAACTTTCGAGCAGATAGTAGGAGACTCTCAGAGAGCAGAGGATGAATTGGAGCTCAAGTCCAAGAGCGGCAGGAATGATTCAGGCAATGCGAGTGGCAGTGCGGGACCGGCTAAACATCCCTATGTGCAGAAGATAGCACAGCAGGGTCAGGATCAGAGGGTGCCCACTTGTGCCTACTACAGGAAGGCAGGACACACTTGAGATGTTTGTAGGAGAAGGCTGAATGTGTGTTTGTTCTGTGGATCTGCTGCTCACCAGATGCGAGATTGCCCCATTATACCTCCATTTGGTGGAGCACATGATCAAAGAGTTGGAGCTAGGCCATCTGTGGCACAGCATCATGCCCCGTACCAACAGAGGGATATACCCCAGCAGGGCAAGGCTTATGTGTTGACGGTCGAGGAGGTCGATGCTACGAGTGTCGGGTTAGCAGGTCTGTCTCTTTGTTCTTCTTCCTGTCATTTTCCATTCCTTGTGGTGTGTTTCATTAGTACCTGTTAGACTTTCTTTGTGCTATGGTAGATAGTGTAGTGACCCTGATTGAGACCGTGATAACACGACCAGTAGGACCATGATCTTGCATGTTGTTTTGGTAAAATTTCTTGACTGTGATTATTGAGGGTTTGACCTAGAGGGAGTACGATCGACTTTAAATTTCAAGGACGAAATTTTCTAAGGAGGATAGTCTTGTCACTATCCCATTTCAAGAGCCGGGTATTTTTTTATTTTAATTTAGTTAATTGCGTATTTATTATAAATATTTGTATTAATATTTAATTGTTGGTTGTATTATTTTTTATTAGTTATTTTAGTATTTTGGCTAGCCTGGACCCATGTCAGACCCTAGTGGACCCATGCAAGACCCAACCAACACCCTTGTTAGTCTTATTTCTTGGCTTAGAATAGTTATTTATATTTTATTTAGTTAGTTGGAATGATTAAAATTTTATTTGAATGCATTTGGAACCCCAAACCCAAATCCCAATTAGGATGACTTAAATTAGGGGCTTTTTAGTCATTTCACCAAACCCAACCCTAAGCCTATTTCCTAATCCCCCCTTGGTCGAATATGACCAGACCCTCCTCCTTCTTCTTCATTTCTTCTTCTTCTTCTTCTTCTTCTTCTTCTTC